>DWOV01000051.1:0-10759 GCA_018251275.1 Niconiades incomptus | reverse complement strand
CCCCAGCCGGAACACGACCGAGAAGTCATTTGGCGGCTGACTCATGCGAGAGGGTGGTCGCAACCCAGGCAGGCTACGTGGCCCTACCACGCGCCAAATGTGACATAGTATACTATTTATCCCAGTGACATGTTTCCATGAGATAAAATAATTTACAGTCGGGCGAAACCGCTGGTGTAGCTAATCATTATCCAATTTTTGTTCGTCTATTGCAAGATCTCTCCATTGATTTTTTTTTTCTTTTTACATATAATCAAAAGTGGGTTATACCTGTATCATTTACCACCATTTTCGTTTGTGTACAAAAAAAAATTTAAACGGGTCCGATTATGGGCCATTACCTATGGAAATGTTTACCGAAAAAAAAAATACAAATAGTTATTGAGCAGCCATTTACACTGTTGGCAGTTATTTAGAACTTTATGTATCATTTTCATTAATTGTTATACCCTCTAGCTAGAAACACCAGAAAAAGGTCACTTGGAGTACAGTTTTGTTTTTTTTAAGTTGAAAGATTAAAAAATGGTTATTTTTACAAAAATCTTAAAAGTCAAGTATCTCAAAAACTTTTGGATAGCACATTATAGGACCTTTATCGGTAATTACCTGATCAATAACCTCTTTAATTATCTAGGTCGACTTACCCTGTAACCCTGTTTTATTGGTAATTGGTTAATTGCAAAAAAATCGCACGTGGCGGCACTTGCGCTCGGATTGTTCCCACAGCCGCGTCCTTGAGAAATGTCTATGCGTGCATTGCTCGAGCGCGCTTTGTATTAAACTTCTGTTCTCTCTTCATTTTGTGGATTCACACAGACATGCGCTTAAATATACATAACTACCTATCAAAAATCTTTTAATTTCAGGGAAATCATGCTACTAAAATGAACCATCTGCGGTTAAAACATGAAGTCAAACATAATAAAGTCGTTGAAATAAATAGAACATTATCCATTAAAATTAAAGAAAAAAACAGCAAAACCGAAGACGAAAAAGAAAAGAAAAGAAAAAAAATTATAGATTGCTGTATACTACTTTCCGATTACTCTTCATGAAAGGCGTTTTGAATATCTCGAAGATGTAGCTTTCCGTGGTATAAAATCCCTTATATATCCAGATTTTTATAATGAAGGTAACAGTAAAATTATTAAAGAATTAGTTGCTGATAAAGGATATCATATAAAAGAAAAAATCACCAATGAATTGAGACACAAAATTAGAATCTGCTCCTTACATGGAAAGACAATTTACTGGCGTAAATGTTCAATACATCAAAGAGTCTAAAACCATTGTTCAAAATTAGGCTTTCAAGGAGATATTTGTCAGACAAACAGCGAAAACTTGAAATGACAATGGGAACTTTACTATGTGATATGTTACAGGAAAAAGAAATGCACGAAAATAAAGTGAATAATAGTATTTTGGGGTCTAGGAACGCTCCCAATGGAAACTCCGTATCGAATATTATTGTCGTTTATTCGTTGTTAGTACGGTACATGTATAGTTGTGAGATCAAGAGACTGATGAGATGCTCTCTGATGACATTTTATTACTCACTTATATGAAAAGGCGCGAGTATACAATTAAAAATATAAAATGACAACTGTCAAACGGGCACTGACAATTAAAATCTTAGTGGCGAGAGCGGTGTAGCCATAGACTATACATATAATTACATATTACAGATTGCATATTACATATTGCGATACGCCACACCATCCCCCCACGGAGTGAAATTAGTTATTAAAAAACCTTAAATTTAAGTGTCTTCGGGACCAAGTAGTATATGGTTGATTCTGAAGAGCAGATGAATTATCAGGCGATTTCGAGGGAAGAGGTAAAATGATAGGATGTGGATCTGTAGGTAAAGATAATAGAGGATCAGAATTAGGTACAGTAGAAGATGAATTAGACAAAGAATCAGAAGTAGACATGAATGCTGGTTTTAACCTGTCGATACTAACTGTAACGTTTTTACCTTTTACATTGATGGTATATGTCTTACCGTCGCTGGATCGGTCGACGATCTGATAAGGGCCATTGTAGGGCGGCTGCAACGGGCGTCGGACAGCGTCTTCGCGTAAATACACATGTGTTGCAGTAAGAAGCCCTTTAAAAACAAATGAACCAGAAGCGGAATGTCGCGATGCCGGAACTGGTCTAAGATCCGCCATGTGTCGTTTCAGTTTCGCGACAAAGTCTGAAGGGTCGCTATTCGTATTTGTTGACGGGACAAGCAATTCTCCAGGAAGTCGCAAAGTCTCTCCGTACACCATCTCTGCGGCTGTTGCATTAAGGTCTTCTTTGAGAGCTGCCCTCATACCTAATAGTACAAATGGTAGAGCGCTGGTCCACGATGTGTCGTGACACATCAATGAAGCCTTGAGTTGCCGGTGCACCCGCTCAATCATACCATTCGCTTGTGGATGGTATGCTGTCGTTCTAATTCGCTTGGTGGCAAAAGTATTTAACAGACTGTGGAACAGATTCGACTCGAATTGTGCTCCCTGGTCTGTAGTTACAATGGAAGGAACGCCGAATCGAGGGATCCATTCACGAGTGAAGGTTTGTGCCACTTCTTCCGCGGTGATAGTGCGCATTGGCCACACTTCTGGCCATCTAGTCACTCTATCAATGGCGGTCAGACAATAGCGAAAATCGTTGCTGACTGGCAATGGACCAATAATGTCCATATGAACATGAAGAAAACGCCCGGACGGTGTGTCGAAATTACTGAGCGGAGCGGAGTTATGTCGCGTTACTTTGGTACGCTGACAGGCATTGCAAGTACGCGTCCACTCACGACAGTCCTTATTCATGGAAGGCCAAACGTAACGCTCAGAAACGAGGCGTGTAGTAGCTCGTGCGCCGGGGTGGCTTAAATTATGCAGTTTATCGAATACCCTACGGCGATGGTCTGGTGTTACGTAAGGACGTGGTTTGTCAGTAGAGGTATCACAAAATAAGAAAAATTGTGTACCTGGAATGCTTAATTTTGACAATTTTAAGCTAGATCCGTCCTTCAGCAGTTGCTGCAGTTCTACATCTGACTGCTGAGATGAAGCGAGAGATTCATACTCTTGCTCCAAGGATATCGCAGCGACTCGCGACATGGCGTCGGCAACGATGTTTTCAGCTCCCTTTATATGCTGAATGTCTGTCGAAAATTGGCTGATGAAAGATAATTGATTTAGCTGCGATGGCGGAAGCTTCTCACGTCGCTGTGAGAAGGCGTACACAAGTGGCTTATGGTCTGTAAATATTGTAATATGCTGTACTTCAAAAATGTGGCGAAAGTGTTGAACACTTTCATAAACAGCTAGAAGTTCCCTGTAGTAAGCTGGCCATTGTGATTGTGCAGGTGTTAATTTTTTGCTAAAAAATGCTAACGGTAGCCATTCGCTGTTAATGTTTTGTTGCAGGCAGGAGCCTAGGTGGGTGCTAGAAGCGTCTGTAAACAGCGCCAACGGCGCGTTGTTTACAGGGTGATGCAGTAGCGTGGCATCGCATAGGCTCTTTTTGCATGCATCAAATTGCTTCAATAACTCAGGCGTCCACGGGTATGGCTTCGCCCCCTTGCTATTAGTGGCAACCAGAGCATCAATTAACGGTGCTTGATATTGGGCAGCATGTGGCACAAAACGCCGATAATAGTTAAACATGCCTAAGAAGCGTCGCATACCTTTTATAGTTTCAGGCGGAGGGAAATCCAACAAGGCTTGGATGCGTTCCCGTGGAGGGACAATACCTTTGGCGCTGATCGAGTAGCCCAGGAAGATGACTTCGCTGGCGCCGATGGTGCACTTAGATGGATTGATTACAATGCCATACTCCTGAAGGCGTGTGAATAATGTGCGAAGATCTTCCTGGTGCTGCACCTCTGTAGGCGAGAAGACAAGAATATCGTCAATATATGCAAAACAGAAGTCAAGGCCTCTTGTAACCTCATCTATAAAGCGCTGAAATGTTTGCCCCGCATTCCTTAATCCGAAAGTCATGTAGGGGAACTCGAATAAACCGAATGGAGTGGTTATCGCTGTTTTACATATGTCGGTTGGATCAACAGGAATTTGTTGGTATGCCTTCACTAAATCTAATGTGCTAAATATAGTTGATCCAGCTAGTGCGTGACCGAAATCCCCCACATGACGCACAGGATAACGATCTGGGATAGTGCGTGCATTCAGCGCTCTATAGTCTCCACAAGGTCTCCATGTGGAATCCTTTTTGGGCACGAGGTGGAGAGGAGAGGACCATGAGCTCTGTGACGGGCGTGCGGTGCCAGCCTGGACCATTTCATCAAACTCCTTTTTAGCAGCGCGCAGCTTATCAGGAGCTAAGCGGCGGGGTCGTGACACCACAGGTGGACCATCTGTCGTTTGAATATAATGCACTGTGTTGTGCTTAATCACTCGATGTATACCGGGTGGTTTTGTGATATCTGGAAAATCAAGGAGAGTTTTAGATAAGGGTGTGTCAACCTTAATTTGAATAGTTTTAACACTTTGAATAGATGCTATGTTACAGATGGAGGCTGGTACAGTTAGACCAGTAGTTCCATCTCGTAGTAATTTATTGCGACAATCAGGCAAAAGGTTAAAATATGCTAAAAAATCAGAACCAATTATGCCACTCTCCACATCTGCAATAATAAAATTCCATTTAAATTCCCTACGTAGGCCAAGATTTAATGTGAATAGTCTGGTACCATATGTTTTTATGTAACTGCCATTCGCAGCACACAGGTTATAATCAGCTGATTTATTGGTCCATGACAAAAGTTTGCGAGGAAAACAACAAAGGTCCGAGCCTGTGTCAAGCAGGAATTGATATTTGGTAATCCTGTCTGTGACAAATAGGCGGCGACCAGTATATGTGCTGCAATCAGTTGTCGCCATCACTGACTGCTTCCCATGTTTCCCGAGCTAGTAGATACCCAGTTACAAGGCTTGCTACATTTATGCGCTTTATCATTGAATTTTCGATGGTACCAACAAATACCGTCAGCTAATCTTGATCTTGTAGATGACCTGGACCTTGACCGGTATTTATGTGATGGTCTAAATTTTTTTTTATTTAAGGAAATAGCAGCGACCTTTGCTGCTAGGTCTTGGAGCTGCATTTTAATATCCTGAAGCTCAGGTGAGGCTTGGCTGATAGCGTTGACGCTGGTAGTTGTGGGTGATAACTCTAGTATTTTGTCGGCAAGCTCTGCAATTTTCTCCAGGGTTAAATCTGCCTGTGCCATTAAGATCGCCTGGACATACTGAGGCAAACGTTGGAGCCACAGCTCTCTTAGAATTTTGTCATCAGAAAAATTGGTACCTGCCAGTACTTTGAGATGGCGGAGAAACTGAGTCGGCTTCCTGTCGCCAAGCTCCTCCCCAGATATAAGCTGTCTGACACGTTGGGCCTCAGAGGTGGAGAAACGTTTTATCATCTCGGATTTGATCCAGTCATAGCGACATCCCTTGGCTGGTGGGTTGGTTACCAGGTCTTCGACCTCCCGAGACAGTTTTGAATCAATCTGTGACACAACATAATTATATTTAGTTTCATCAGAAGTGATATGTGATAGAGCAAATTGGGATTCGATGTGAGCGAACCATCCAGCAGGACGGTCTGGCCAAAATGGTGCAATTTTAGGTCTGACAGAGCAAATATTAGCAGGATCCATTTTGGATGGACCCTGTAGGAGTTGTTCTTGAAGTTCTGCATTTTTTCTAAGTAATTCGTTATTTTGAAACAGTAATTGCGCTAATTGATCTGATGAATTGGGCTCTGCCATTATTAGTTATTATATTTATATGTATACTACTCGGTACGGTTTACGAACAATAATAATTACAAAATAAATAATTAACGTAATAACTACTTTGAAATTTACGGAAAATATAATATCTATAGAAATTATCTATAGTAATATAACTTATAAGTAACACTAAGCACTGCACTGTTAATGTTGTTTTTATGATAATAACCAGTAAGTAACACTGTATACTGTCCTGTGAATGTTGTCGCGGGGTCCTTCCACTCCTTCCAGGCCGTAGAAGGGTTGAAGGAAGTAATAAAGTAATGTAGATTTGTACCGAAGTCGTCGTCGACGTTGATTGTTGACTTGAAAACGATTGATGAACGTGTTTCAACATGTACGGTACGTGAGACTCGATGGCTTGACTTCCTCACAATTCAAGGAACATGATTGTTTCTTCCTGAAGTGCAGGACTCGACGAGGACTCCGGAATCCACGACTCACGGAATATGATGTTTTCTGTCGAAGGCACGATGGGTTGCGTCTTGCGTTCGGTCGGAGTGCACGACCCACGTCGTTGGTCACCACTTTGGGGTATAGGAACGCTCCCAATGGAAACTCCGTATCGAATATTATCGTTTATTCCTCGTTAGTACATAACAGTACATGTATAGTTGTGAGATCATGAGACTAACGAACTTGACGAAGTGACGAGATGCTCTGTGATGACATTTTTGTTACCTCCATTGAAAAGGCGCGAGTATACATGTCAAATGACAACTGTCACACGGCACTGACAATTAAAAATCTTAGTGGCGAGAGCAGTGTGGCCATAGACTATTTAATTACATATTACAGATTGCATATTGCGATACGCCACACCCTATCATCTTTTTTTGTATTTATTTATCTTACTTGTAACATTTTAGAAATCTATTTCGATCTATAATTTAAAATAACTATGACAATATACCTCTGAGTACTTGAACAGTATTTAATCATCCCGTTTATTCCGTTTTTATTTGGTTTCTTTATATTTCTTTCCCAGACTAACAGGGGAAATAAAAGCGGAGAATAAATTGATCTACCTGAACATTTATCATTGTTGAATTCCTTTGCAAGTGAGCGAAGTTACGTTCAATGGGGAGAGCAGGATCCGTGACTAACCCGTGTGTTACAAGCAAGATAGCCGAGGATTACACGGGCTCACAGGGGACTCAAGAATGGACAATAAGACCGACATCAAACGCTCTAAAGCATATCATTTATATGACAGTCACAGACTTATAAAAAATTCTATTATTAATACATATTATGAGAAGCTGTTGCGGCAGACTTTGTTCTAAAATTTGTTTTATATTCAAACTGTCTCACTTATAAAAATTATGTATCTTCAGTAAACGCTCATCGTATTAAACAACTTTTGCTTTGACGGCGCTTCAATATCTGTAGCACTCTGACTGATCCGTAGGAAAAACCTGATAACAACACCACCTTTGGAGTTAAATTGTGGATTTAAACCATGCTCAGTCCCTCGTAAATAAAGAACAATGTTTTATTAAAATTAATCCAGCCATTTAGGAGGAGTTCATTGACAAACACAGGTACGACTAGGTTTATATACTTATATACATACTTGTATATGATGATTATGAAGCTAAGTGTGTTCTGTTTGACAAGGTAATATATAAATAAATTGCAACTCTACTGTAGATAATTTGATATATTTTCGAAAACCGTAAGTCTGCCACGACCTAATAAGACCTACTTGTCAAATAAATAATGTATTGAAAAGATTATATGTTTCCACTGTTGCTATGAAATTGTAGTGAAATTGTTAGATGTTTCAAAGTTGTAGTGAAATGGTTAAATATTTCGATTTCTTGGCGTTACGTTGCAAAAGTTATTAATTTAGTTTCGAAATTACTTTGATGTCGTAAAAGGTAGGCGCTTTCACTAATAATGCCAGTCAGTTGATAAGGAACGCTTAAATAATTTTAAGGGTCAATTTCACAAAGTCTTATTCCAAGGACAAAGCTGTTAGTTATGTATTCTCATATAACCATTTTTGCATTTCAACAAACACTTCTCCGGAGATTTTTTTATACAGGAATAGCCGTCATACTGCTAACTTTCACAAAATGACAGGCTAATCCATGGAATAACATCAATATGGCTACAAAATTACGAGTATATCAGCTGATTTTTAAGTTGACTGACATGAAACATTTTTTTTATCATAGGTCATTAATACTTTATTTCAGATTATCAATGATTGACACATTGACACAACATGTCTAAGATAACGACTGAAATTAAAAAGGTTGTGTAAATCTACACTGTACAGTGGAATTGACGGGACTATTAAAATTGCCCATATTCAAATTTATTCAGTTTCTCGCTGACGTTCAAATTTGCACAAAAGCAAAGAACGTTAGTTATACGAGTTTAGCTTTTATTCCCTAGTTTGGTAGGCCACGGTGGACGCTTTGGTGAAAATTGTAGGACTTGTGCAAAGCATTAATTCCGTGAATAACAATATCTATACAATAACTATTCTATTCTCGGATAGCGACACTGTTGATGAAATTGGTCCTTATCATAATAACTTTAGACGTACTTTAGGGCTGAAATGGAAGGCAAGTAAACATTTTGCTAGTTACAGCAATGCTTAATATGCTTATTTAAAATCGAATGACTCTTTGTTTTTTCGCCAACAATGCCTCGATTATCGGCTATTTACGTGGAAAAAAAAACATTATTTATTCTTAATAGAAATAAGCACTTAAACTTACATACCGTGAGTTACTCCATAAAATTAACGGTATGTAATGTTATTATCAAGTATTTGCAGTTTAACAGTTCGCACTTGACTATTGTAGTTAACTTAGTTATAAATTTTCCTATTATAAAGGTGTACAATATATATGGACAGTAATGGGATTTTTTAATATAATAGTCGACAAATGAGCAGACGAATCAGCCACTACTGGTAAACCAAAGGCATTACCAACATTTTGCTGGCTAAAAAGATGCAGGCGACTCGCACAGTAAGGAACTTAAGAAAAAATTAGACAAGGAACTTAACATCATAGTCTTGTAGCACCCCCAAATCGCAATGCTAATCCGTATTTCAATAAAAAGTGTGTGAAATAAATTCACTGCATTCATGTGATAGATGGTTATCGGAATACCTCTGAACATTTTATTCAGACCATGAAATATTAAAGTTAACATTGTGCCGTGTTCGATACATGGAAACAAATGTGCACCATTAATCGCTATCAACTTATATTTTTATGCCATTTGAAGCGTGCATTTCACGTTTCGCAGGTGTTTTATTATTTGGAACTTCATAAAACATTTCGTTTTAAAGCATTGTTTAAGTTTGTAAATAATGTTTTTCCTTATCTTCGACCTAAATGGACTTAATTTGTTTTGTTGACTTCAGATGGAAATAAATGAGAAAAACTTCGTATTTTGCTGTATAAATTGCTCTAGCACTATTTGTTTTGATTTTCTGATGTTGTTGAAACTACCCGCTAGTTTATTCTGAATTACGCTAATCTTTATACATATATATAGTTCTACTGTACGTGTGTATGTCACTGAACTCCTCCTAAACGGCTGGACCGATTTGAATGAATTTTTTGTATGCGTTTGGGTGGCGTTCTGGATAGTTTTAATTTACAAACCAGCCCGGCAGATGGCGCTGCATTTGAAATATCATGCAGGACAACGTCTCTCATGTCCGCTAGTGTCCTCTACAAACTTCATGTGTCCTCGACGTAACAACCACTCTGCCCTGCAAGTAGTTATCCTAGCTAACCAATGGAAATCTGGGATTTTACTACCATCTCTTCATCTAATATTATTAGAATCTTACCGTGCTATTTCGTACAAAACGGTTAGCAGCCATATTTAGCCGTATCACTTTACG
The DNA here is from genome assembly GCA_018251275.1 of Niconiades incomptus. NCBI lineage: Eukaryota > Metazoa > Arthropoda > Insecta > Lepidoptera > Hesperiidae > Niconiades > Niconiades incomptus. The sequence goes on along the minus strand of DWOV01000051.1, from coordinate 1,067 downwards.
GTCCTCTGACGTATTTACATTTCAGTAACAGATAACATAGTTAAAATTAATTTAAATAACATAGTTAGGCTTTGAAAACGAATTACTTAGGAGATGGTAGCAGTCTCTTGATACTAGAACTCTTCTTTTCTATGATGGTTAATTTTTCTATTCGGCGGTATGGTTAAGATATTGAGAAGAAAAGGAAATTAATTATACCTATTACAGACGGACAGAAAATTGCTGTCTCATGTAAGAAACGACAGAAAAATGTGTATGATGAAGATTTAATGCCCTTTAATAAGAAACCATATATCGGTAGGTAAAACATGTCACTGATGGCACCGCAGAACAATAAATACGAAGCGCTCATTAACGAGTGAAGTTTACTATCTGTATTCACATCAATCTTGTTTTCGCAATTCATTCTGGTCTCAGGCCTCGTAGTTTTCAGACTTGAGTGTACTTGACTTCTAAAGTTGAAAAGTGAGTCGGGAGCAAAAATAACTTTTAGAGATAAACTTTAGTGTTCATTAAGTTGCTAGTTATAAAAAATAATAAAGTCAAATATCGTAATTTATAAAGTGTTTTTATGCAGCCTTTTAAATTGGAACAGATTTTTTCTATTGATTATTGAATGACAATAGAATGTTTTTTTTCTAATATAATAAAAGATGATTTCATCTACAATAAAGGCAGCTAAAAACAACAAAGGTACATTTACAACAAAAGTAATTAAAAAATAAAGAAAAATATTGAATGTATGTGAAATAATCCGTCTCATAAAGTCTATTAAAAACTTAACAATAGTCACCTTTTTAAAGAAGTTTGTTAAGAAAAACGGGTGAATATAATGCCTTCGTATAACTACTAGAGGCTTTTAAAGTTATAGAAGAAGATGAATTATGCAATTAACGAAGGCCAATCGTATGTTCAACATACATCTCTATCTTTGGTTGCAATCTATTTCAGGTGCCTTTCAGATTTTTCCATAATCTAAGGGACCTCGCTCACGGCTACTTTTTGAAGCGATGCAGTCGCGCGTTCAGCAAACGCGCGACAGCATCGCTTCTAACGCGTGATAGTCG
>DWOV01000050.1:0-10792 GCA_018251275.1 Niconiades incomptus | reverse complement strand
TCCTATATTTTCGATTATTCTTACAACACAATACACCCGAATCACTTCCACAACTGCATTATTATTGCGTTATAATAAAATTGGGTAAAGTATGCATTTCTGTTAGTTAGTCACAACCCTATTTGTATCTGTTTTTAACGGTTTCTAGGCAACGTTTGTTTGTAAACATTCTTTTCGGAGTTTGGATACAGTATAACTACGTAAACCTTAATTCTCTCAAGTACAGTTTGTCATTGAGCTTAATCTGATTTTCTAATGACACTTAAATTTTTAAATAAACTGAGTGAATGATACTCGAAGATTTTAATAATTTGAAAAAAGTTTCGTCTTCTAATAAACGAAACTTTACTGTTTTACAAGATTTTCTCATATTTTTCATAGTTTAAAAAACTGGATGCAAAAACGACTCTGTCCAAATCCGTGTGAACTGTGCCCTATCTTTCGACCTTCGAACTCGTTCATGTTTCATATTTTAAGAGAATTTCAAACATTAATTGCTTCCTCTTCCGTTAGAGATTTGTGTTCAATTGTATTACCGGTGCAGACTGCCGAAATTTCAACAAACCTGAACGTACAGCCAAGCGATATGTAAAAGTCCGACACGCAAACCAGAAGTGTTTTTATACGAGCATATCTGATATCATTTTTCAGACCTTCGTATCTTGCTTTTTGCAATATAAAAACTTGATTTGCATGCGATAAGGCGCCCTGTTCCTGTTGGGAATTGAACTGGCTTAATAGTACTTTATTTCGTGCTTCTAGAGAGGAAAAAAATTATTATTTCTTGCCTACAGCGCCTATAATGTTAGTGATGTTCACGCGTGACTACTGATTGTAATCCGGTGGCTCGAATGATCGTTTTTTATTTATTGACTCAAGAAAAACAAAAAAAGATACACTCTATCATAGAGATAGTGAAGCAAAGATAAATTTGGACTTTCACATTAATACATAAACTTAGTCGATAGAACTGATGTTCAAAGAAAATTTATAAATTCTAAGTAAGTAAACATAGCAAGTATAACATTTTCTTGTGAAAGTGAATGGCAATTGAAGTAACGAGTTTAAGGTATAGGAGCATTTAAAGAGAGATTGATATTATGCTATGCATCTTTAATAGCAATAACACATTGAATAAACTTCTTATATCATGTAAGATACAAGCTTCCGTGTTAACTTTTGTGACCGCCATACACTAGCACCTTGAAGCGGTCGGTTCATACGATGCCGCACTCTGACAGCTCGAAGCTGCCGGCAGCGACTACTTAAAGCGGTTCATGTACGGCTAGGGATACTTTAGTTGCAAATTGGCTGCTAACTAAAAGGGTGTGTAAGGAATTGCCGCAAGTTGCGTATTACTGTACTGTTGTACGCTGTTTGTGGTAGATGTCATGTATTGTACGCGATGTATGAACTACCTTTAATAAATGGGAAGTAAACTGTCAACTCGCAAGTTATTTGCTTGATGGGGCCAAAGTCTTATATTCAAATAATAGATTACATTATGTTTAATTTTGAAAATAATAATACAAAAAAATTAAAATAATAATGGCGCCGAAGTCTTGTACCTATTTAAACAATTTATTACTGATTATATTTTATAATAGTAATAATGAAAAATAGGAACATAATACCATTTAAAGTAAAATAAACGGTCAGAGGAAAACGTGTGTGCGGAATTGGCAAATTAAATGTTATTAATTTCGTGTTGCACGCCGCGAGCACAAAGGGGCGTCCCCGCGATGCTCGCTCCACTAAACGCGCAATGCCAAAAATTTAATAATCGTACCAGTTAACTTTAACCGTCGAGAACTTGACTCACATGATTTTACTGCTTTAACGCAAGAACCCTTGTATTGTAGAACTTTAGTAGGAGAACTGTCGATACAAACAACGTTATAACACTTTGGTGTGCGAAATTTTAGCTAATTTTACATTTTCTGATGCTCACATCTATGTAACTTATAAACAGATTACTGTAAGAATATACTTCTAAGTATAAGGGTGGAATTCGCAGCAGGAGATGTTTCATTCTGGGCGTGCTGTTGTACAATCCACCTTAGAAAGAGAAAAATACACTGATTCACGGAAAAATATATATAAAAAAAATTATGAGTGGTTCTCCGCTAAAAAAATATTTAAATAAATTATTTCTACGTTTTTACGCATGACAACATTATGGCAAATATATTGTCTGTGGAATTATGTTACACGACGTTTAATTTTTTCATTACCGAGCTGCCATTCCGTTAGTCTGTGGGTCTGTGCATTCGATGTTTACGTTTCCGTGTTTAGTTGTAATCTTTTTTTTATCAAATAACAATCTGAAATACTAATTACATAGAAATTCAATTGACAATAATGACATTTGACATTCATGAGATATGTCAATAGCTGTCAGAGTATACACCATACTGTTCCAGTGTTAAAATAATGTACCCGTAAATTGAATTATTGTTGCTAAACCAGGCTGAAATCTGGAATTTGGATAATAAGGAATGCTCTGGATTATTATGATCTACTTTCTACAGTTTCTACATGATTACGCCCAAGCTTTGTGTACGTCTGTACGCCCAACATTTGTGAAACATCTCCTTCCCAAAAGTGAAACATTATTGTCTAACTCTAAATCATGTAGAACTGAAGCCACACTGAGAAATATGTGACTGCATTTTTTATGAACACCAATTAAATATAAAAAGTATTGGATTTGTTTTTTACGCGCAATTGTATCCTTTTAACACTTGACGGATTAATAAAATAAGATTACGTATGGGATTACTATTAACTTTATATACGGGAAAATAAATATCTAACACAACAATAATAATGTAATCGGGGCCTAGAAAACGGCACTAACAGATACATGGTTTTATTACTGAAAAAACTCGTTTTAATGATGTTACGGGATATATTGAAAAAAAAAAATACAGACGGTGCCGTCTCTTCTTCTAAGTGTATAACACAAACAGTTATGGCAATTGATTTAATTAGATTTACTTGATACTAGCAAACACAGCCGGGTTTAGCCAATATGTACATCAAGAAAGTTGTATATATTATTTTAAATTCTGAACTTTACGGTATTTAAAAACAAGTCTACAAGCTAATTAACTCCCTACACACCATGTAAAGTTGGGTCTCTCAAGTATGAGTCAATTAAACTAGACTCTAAATTCATGGCTGTTCGATATTTTATAAATGTTGTGCAAAATAATTATTTTAGATAATACACGAAATATTTAATAGTATATTTATAGTGATTTCAAAATAATTGTGATCATAATTGTGATTCGACTCGAACGATGTTTATGTTTCAGGAATGTGTATAGACATAAACTACATACAAGTAAAAATTAGCAACTTTCTATGACACTTAAATACGCATCGTTAATTCCATCAGTTATTTAATCCATTAGGTCATAACCTTAACTATCAATTTGGGATCTCCTTTAGTACAAGTTATTAATAATAATTATCATAAGTTAAACATGTCATACCTAGAATTAATAAGATTGCATACAAAAGAGCTGTTACAAAATATATACGAGTTCCCGAGTCAATATAATTATCAATATAAAAACACGTACAAATACATGATACACTATTATATTTATAGCTTCGTGCTCAAGATAGTTTATTTCCTACTAACTAACACTTGTACTAACGCCTACTATCTGTCATTAAACACAATTCTGAGAATTTTTATTATACCTACTTTTTTGGTGGGTCTTGTTCCTACGTCTGCATTTTGCCTCATTTGCGTTTTAGTGTTATGCCATTCTTAACGTGGCCGTAAAAAGTTAACAATTTTAAAGACTAAGTGTTCTACAATTTCACATGGCTAAGCATTAAAGTGACGACTTTGATAGAATTTAAATAAACAAGAACACTACGGCCCTATTTCCGGATGTACCTATGTTGTACACGAATTCATCTCGAACATCACTTCTCATTTCTTTTACGTTCTTTAATTAACTTGTTTATATTTTACTAACAATGTCGAAACGTATACAAATGTTAGTTAATAGCTAACTGTAATAAACTCATCTCCGGAAGGAAGCATATAATATACCTAATTAGAGATTGAACGAACTTACCTGTAAATGAAGTTCCATGTTAAAGCTTCCACCGAAGAGATTAGAGGCGCTCTCAATGATTCGCTTAATCTCAGTCCCGATTTATCGTAAAATGTGGAAAAACAACTAACTCCAAAAGAGGCAAAATACAGGCGCAAGAAAAATGTTACCTGAAACTACCCACAAAATACGGGTTCAATAAAAATCCCCAAGAGAATGACATGTACTAGCCATTACTACAAGTATAATAAGGTAATAGGCAATAACCTAAATTCGTCACATAATTAAAATAGAACTTCACTTAAGGCTAAGTTCGTTTAACCTCTAATTATCATTAGTCCTTTTCTACGACGCTACGTAAATTGTAGAATAAATTCGCTGTATAATAGTACATGGAAATAATAAGTCTTAAAAATTTAGAATTAGTGGTGTCGGTCGCTGATAACCGTTTAGAATGTGCTACGGGTACGGGGGTGCCTAGTGAGCCGGCGGTGCAACGTTAAGTCTACACGTAATGATGGCATCGAGTTATTATAGTTTGGTGTTTACTAAATGCGAGCGAACTTAACGCTACTCGATCGTTGCAAACGCAGATGGAATATACAATGATCTCTATAATATAAATAATAAATAGAATAAAATGGATACACTATTACATTGCTATAGTTAAACGTGTTTTGTATCAAACTAAGAAAAATTTTAATTTTACACTTTAGCGTTCCTCGGGCTATTAATACCCGAGTTTGGAAAAGGTCCTCGGGTCAAAAACACCCGTGTTTTGTTACAACTGTAAGGCATTTATATTTACGAATATACTTGCTACTTTTTATTGCTACACATACCCATCACTTATAGTTTTAGCATTGTTGATAATTGTTAAATACGAATATTGTGTATATTGTTATATTATTGTTTATTTGAATGATGGCAGAATCGAGTTTTTAGACAGGTAATTTTCTCAGATTTATTGGTTACTTTGACCCTAATGTATTTTACGAAATAACCTTTTCAATAAATTACGTTTAATCCCAAAACGGTTCTTATCTTATATATTCCAAATAAAATATAAATACGTAGTTTTGCGGAATATAAACCACAGTCAAATAAAAATATATTATGATTCAGGTCACAAAAAACCTTAAACGATTATTGGCAAGGGTGTCTTTGTAATTGATTTTATTCGCATGGTTTCAGCGAAAAGTTGCAAACAAACAACTATAACGTAGCTTATTCCCGTATTTCACATTACTACCAATGTTTCATATTTAATGGTTTTAATGCATTATATTGTGATATTCATTCAAACTTGAAACAGTAAAAACGAGTACATAGACGGTTATTTTAGGTAAAATTAGCAAGGGAATTGGTATACAATACGTTCAAGCGCAGAAAAGCCCTTCCAAGCACAAAAATGCTTTTCTAAAGTTAGTGCAATGAGTACAATCAGTTATTACTGAAACAGCGGGCACTTATATTTTACAGCATCGGAATAAAAAAATTGTACCTATGTGTTCATCTTCAGAAGAAAAAAAAAAGAAATGTCAAACATGCTTGTTCTCTTGCCAATAACATTATATATTATGTTTAATAATTGTTACATGTCTCGTTATTTTCCTAATTTTAGGCTTTGATTGGAAATAATTACAGTTTGTATTAAATTTTTTTAAATCTCATTTTAGGAACTCGGGTCAATATGACCCGAGGGCCTTAAGTGTCTTATTAGAGGAAGTTAATATCAGAGATCAATGAATATACCAAAATCGGATCAAATCACTCAATCAAGTGTCTAATGGCGAAATAAGTCTTTTAGTGCTTCACGTATGAGTAGATGACAATGCCGGCTATAATGAAACCGAACGTGATGGTGAGGGGCTTGTATAGAGACCTCTTGAGGGCGTGCCATTTCTCAGCATCGCGCGCGCGTCGCTTCATCGCCGACACGCGCTCCGCCAACTCGCGAGTGTGTCGCCGCCTTAACGTCTCTGTGTTTTCGCCCCTGCAACAAACGTTCGCATTTTTAATCTGTTTTGCTTCCGAGGGCATGTTAAGCCGTCGGTCCCGGTTATTATCATTAGATGACAGTTGTTAAGCCATGTCGGTGGCCTTTAGGAGGCATAAAAACTTCAGACATTTGGGTTGGCCACTAACCCGTCCACCAATCCCCACTGGAGCAACGTGGTGGAGTATGCTCTAGGCCTCCTCAGTTATGAGGAGAGACCCGAGCTCAGTAGTGGGCCATTAATGGGTTGAGGCCAATTGGTAATTCGCAACTTACTGGTAATTGTTAAATTGGTATGTGTTTCTGAAAATGCCTTTTCATCAATTACGCATAAATCTCTCAACAATTCAATTAATTTATAACGCTGTTTCCCAACTAATCTCTATATTCCTGAGAAGCAACACTAATTTGCGTTGCAATCAGATCCAATATTATCATAATCCGGTATCTGGAATGATTTATGGTATCGATACCGAGTAGGGTTACCAGGAGGGCTACTAACATCCCTTGACGTTGTTAAAAATTCACCGTACTATGTTGTGCTGACATTGTTCTGACATTTCAGTAATAATAATATTGAAATACTCGTAGTGTAAAATAGGCGTAAAAAGTTTCATATATCTATTGGTAGTATCTCTTCTGAATTTCCTCTTATACGTCACAGTTTTTTTAAATTCCGGTCGAAAGTAATAATGATTACTTATTATTATTAATTATTTGTATCGAAAAAAATGATTACATCTACGCGCGTAACTTCTAAGAAAAGAATAAATACATACGAGGTCCCACCATACAAGCTTATCTGCTAATCTTCCAAGAAGTTTTCTGTACATCACGACTTATGAACTTCTCATCTGGTAACCCTATCAACCGTTTCAATAGCTGTTTCGTTGGTTGCAGCGCAACTGGTTGATCCGGCGTGGCAGGACGTCTTCTCGGCTGGTGGAATGCATGTCAGACATGGCAGAGTTAAGAGATTTGTTGAGCTGAACGAGAACCAAGTACGTATCGGATCTTTACTGATGATTAATTAAGCGTTGAGCCGTACTTAAAGCTCTTTAAATTTTTATGATTAACTGAGGTGCAGTTGATTAATATAATAGATCACTGTAAACGCTGTTAAAATCTTTTTGTAACTCGTAATAAGAGGTAATGTTCTGGAACTAAATAGGTTTCCGTTAGAAAAGATTTGTTTTTAGATTACAAAGATATATCAAAATCCTATTTGACCTGGCTAAGGCTGTTTTGCCACGTAATGTTTTTCTGAATAGTGATACCCTAATCAGCTAGCGGTATGTAATATACTTTAGGATCTATGCTCATACCTACCAAATATACAAAAAAAAACTAAAAAAAAATATATCTCCAGCCATTTCGAAAGAGTTCGACCACGGACATTGTGACACGATTTTTTTATATTTTAGATTATTCAGCTACTAATAAAAAATGTTTATTTACCTAAGGAGATTCTGACTCAAAAAAATACTAGTTACTCTTAACAACAAGACTCAGAGAATGACCAAAGTGACCAAAGATCACAATGTCACTGAAGTATCCGAAACTCAACTTGAAATTCGTGAGCGCCTAGGGAGTTAAATGTTTGAGAAAGAATTCTTACGCACAATAAAAGCCAGCAAACAAGTTTAACGACAAAGTTTTTAATAACCGCCGCTAACTGCATTTAACAGCAATAAAAATCAAATGGCTCAATTAAACTTTGAGCATACTGCACACCCAATATTGTCCATCGTGAATTCCTGACACAAGGTAATATTATCTACCAAATGAACTTCAATCCCGATTCAACACCATCTACTGATCTCGTCACAACATCGTCAAGTTTTATATCATTGCGAGACATTTGAATGATTGTTAAATTCAAATGGAGTGAGAGTTCATCCATTTTGTTAGCGTGATTATACACGTATCGGTAGGACGGTAGCATATCGGAGACGTGCGACAAATTGCTGTTTTGTCGACACATCAATAATGACTTTATTGGTACTGTAATCAGTTATTTGCATAAGAATAAAATCATGTATAACGCGTAAAACTGATGTCTTTGCCCAATAACCCGATTTTTGCGAAACACCTTGTATTTTCCTGAAGATGCTATTTAATACCTATGCCGGTGAAATATGTCGTTAGAGTAAAAATTACATCATAATGCTCTAACATACATGATAATTCAGGCTTTAGACCAAATTACAGACAGCGTAGAACCAAAAAATGAAGCCGAAATTTTTCTGTCCGTTTACTTACGGCATAGTTTTCAATGTATGACTTTGTGTCTTGTTCTTTTGGTCTGAGTTTTACGTAATATCCGGAATGTGTGAAGGTACGCTTATAATAGTAGAAGGGCCTCAAAGCTCACGGTATCATGCAATTGGCGCCTGCTTGACGCCACCCACACACATCGGCACCCACTTCAGTATCGCCGACTGATGGTCGCTGTTCACAGATCTCCGCTAAAACAATTTACAATCTTAACCCACCGATCTGAGCTCTAGTTTCACGTGACACCTAAAATTTAAATGTTTGTTTAAATCATTACATTAAGTGTAGCGACGTAAATTATAACTTACTTTCCCTGCATTAAACTCTTAACATAATATTCAGTGATAAGTTTATTTATTTAGTCTCATTTAATTTGGTTGCTAAAGCGTCACTGTCGCGTTTCCTGTCACGAAGGAAGCGGTAATCCAATCAAGTTGATAAGTGTCCGTACTACTAACGAGTAACAACATACCAGATATATTTTGACAACTTATTACCATTGCCGCCGGCGGTCACCGCGTTATGAGCTATCATCAATTATATCTTTATAGTTCATATGTTTAATGATAATTGTGGTGTTTTACTTTGAATATTTTTCTTTTGGCTATTTAATTACTGATACGTATATTTATAGACCAGTGGCAGCCTAGTTGTTCGAATGTTGTTTGCTCGAATTGGAGGGCCTGAGTTGAAGTTCGCTGCGCATCTCTAACTTTCAAAAAAGTTATGTGCTCAAAAATTTATTACCGTCTGCTTCGGTAAAAAAATTCTTGAGGAAACCTGCACACCCGAGAATCCTTCATGAACTTCTCAAAAGTGTTGTGAAATCTCCCAATCCACACTTGGAGAGTGTGATGGCCAGTGTGATAGTCTGTAGGTACAACTCATAATGTGAGAGGAGATCGAAGGCCAGACGTGATATAGTTATGGGTTGCGATAGAAGTTGATATAGAATAAATATAGCACAGTAACTCGTATAATAGAATTTTTAACACTTATTTTTCAGCCAAATATTCCGTACCAACCATGCGTTCTTCCCAGCGGCACCACTGGCCACTGCAGGCACCTGCATTACTGCGTACAGGAAGACTTCAAAAAGGACTTCATGAAGTTCATGGACTATTTTTGCATCATTAAGCATACGTACGTTGAACATTCTACTATTTCAGACTTCACTACTTAAGTTTTAATTTATTTTAAGTTACTAAAAATACTTACTGTGACAGTGTCCTATATCTCTACATTAGTATTTCTTAAAACGACTTCATTAGTAAAATTAAAAGCAGTTTTGGGTTTATCTAAGTTACTTGTTATTGCGCCTAAAAATAACCTGCAAAAGTTAGTAAGTAGTGTATAATTACTACAAGATGGTTTTGTAGACATTTGCTCTATGTGTACTAAAAATATATCATTTACTTCTCAGGGCCATCGGCGTTTGCTGCCCTGACGGGGCCCAGAGTTTGTCAGTCAGAGAGGCCCCGGGAGTGGGTGGTTCTACCGCCCTTGCCGGGGATCTCCCAGCCACCGCGCCTCGAGAAGAAGACGAGGTCTCCTTAAAGATCAACCGCGCTGAGAACAGAGGTCTGTGATCTTTTGGATTAAAGATTTGTCGATAATTCGCGAGTTTTATTTGCTTTAGTCCTATTTTTTTTGTAATGTCAATAGCAAATAGTCTTGCAGTGACACCATACCCCACCGCTCTTGGACATCTAATACAAAGCTCGAATAGGACCGTAGAAGGAATTGTTAGTCAGTTAGTAGTACCTGTTAATGTTAGGCGTTAATTAGAATATTAATTGTTCTTCGTTTTCATATTCGTTTTGAAACAAACTACTTCATGGAATGGCTCAATGAATCTTAATTGGATATTATTAAATGTAGATGTTTGGAGTCTTACTCATCTACTAGTTACAATATTCAAACCTGATCAGTGCCTTTTGGGAATATAACCTTCACCTCAGAAAATAGTAATACGTACATCAGAGGTATTCCAATGTAGGAGTGTCAAAATATTCTATTGTTCGCTGCGTTCAGTATGTAAATAGTAATGAATATTTTAATCGCTATTATTGTGTCTGTAAATGAGATGACTAATACAATATCTGCAGGCTTGTTTACGTTTAAATAAAATATTAATTAAAAGAAATTACATTAACTTCAAAAAAGTTAGCTAAAAATTAAAAAATAGTGAATTAGGACTTAAAATTTTTTGAAGGTGTAGTCTACCTTCACCCTGGGTGGATGTGAGAAAAGCTGTTGTAGGTGTTAAACAAATTGAGAATCGATAATAATAATGAACTTAATATACAAATATATACTTAAACTAGCTGATCCCGCGACTTCGTCCGCGTGAAATTTCAAAATAAAAGTAGTACATCAGCTATTAGGCAGTGAAAGTCCCGTCAAAATCGGTCCAGCCGTTCCGAAGATTTGCCGG
>DWOV01000049.1:0-10792 GCA_018251275.1 Niconiades incomptus | reverse complement strand
ATAGTATAGTATATAAGTTTATTCCCATGACGTGTATTTAGATCAGATATTCGCCGTGTCCTACCATCGACGCAGGTACTTGGCGACACGCACTAACTGTTGCATGGATAAGATGAAACTTGAAATACAGATAGACCGCGTCCGGGAATTGGTTACTTTTTTTGTCAATTGTAAAATAACCGAACTCCAGGATTATAATTCTTGGAAAAAGTTCCCTTTGTTATTTGATTCTTCCCAAAACACGAAAACACTTTATGGTGGACAAAGCCTAGGACGGAGTCTGGTAAAGAATACATACGTTTATAAAATTCCTCGTGCACGATAAATTTACTTAAGTTTCTCTCTTGGTGCTTGTACCGTTCCATAATTGTGTTTGTAATATACTCCCCAGCTCTGCATTTAAGCTGAAAAACAACTTGGGTGTTACTAAGACTACTGTGTTATAAACACCTCTGCAAGCTGTATTATACACTTTAATAAGTGTCTTTAATAACTACCCTCGAACTGAAGAGATACTATTTCGGTACAATAGAGATGCCATCATTTTATTATAATGGGGGAATATAAAAGGTGAAAAAAAGAATGCTATCAAAAAATTACACTAGAACGTCTTATTGCTTGGTAGGTACGTTACTGCACTGCTTCCATTGAAAATTTCAAAAGATTACATCGAATAGTTTTTACACCAGAAAAGGTTTTTTTGTAATAAAATGTAAAATTTCATAAATAAAAAAAAAACGTAATTTATAAAGTATCTAAACCTTAGGTTTTTTCCTAACTTAAGTCTTTTCTAAACGATAAGTCATCTAAGACCACCACGGAGCACCCTGTATATAGTAGATTGTTTGCCGGGTTCATGACAAGTTAGGTCAGATGACATGACAAAAAATTGAGACAATATTAATTATAATACGTAATTAGACACAAACCTCATTTGCTGTAAAAGTTTTCACATGAAAAAGATTATGCGCAGCTGTCATTACCACAGACGGATGGATCAAGGTCCCTCCACCGAGGTTGTCGTTTTCCGACCAAACATCACTGTTACCAGATTTTCTGAAACATAAAGCTTCACCTTTTCAAACCCTTTACCTACTTTTATTGTAGTTGTCTATGCCTTCTTGCAGTGGTTTTAACCTAAAATTCCTTTTTTTTCTTTCTGGATTTCTTTATATCCTTTTTCAAGAGTGATCAAATGTTACCAATTGATCAGCAGCAGCAGAGTGATTAACAGTTAATCGTCTTATAATACTTTGGTGAGATTTGCTTGAGAGAGTGAGAGAGAATAGTGTGTTTTGTTGTGACTTTTGTACATTTACGTAATTGTTCTATTGCTGGGATTGGGCTTACATTAACAATGTATACACTTAGACTATTGATTTCAAAAGCGAAGGTAGGTTACTATACTGAAATCCATAATTCGACGGACTAAAATGACAAAAAAGGTGATGCCATGTATTGAGACAAATTAATAGTGAGGGGCAAGTGTTGATATTTCGTTGTTTTCTTATGGTTTATGGTCACTGCTGCTATGGCTCTGCCAGCTCGTTTGCCATTCTCTTGGCATAAAAAAACATGGTTCTGGTATCATTCGAAGTTTTCAAACCAATCCGTCGAATTATAAGTGATATAAGTGATATAGAGTAAAGTGGCATGAAAAATACCATTTAACGTGGATATTTAAAACATAAGGCAGCTAATATTATAAGCCAGAAGCAATAATTTGTAAGACAATCCAGAACTCACTTGAGCAATGCAACCATCCACGGAAACTCACCAAACTTAGCATCTTTAACAGTGTAATTCATCACATGATCCATAAAAACTGGAGTAATGGGATTACTCGAGCCACATTGTTTTGGAACTGCAGGAACATTGATTCCTGCAATTTAATAAGTTACTATACACGTACGTTTATAATGTTGATGATTCCATCATCTCACGAGCTCATCCCCATTGTTCCACCCATACCTGAGCTGAGGTTTCCTCCAATAAGATTACGATAGTAATTTTGCTCTTTGCAGTAACCTAACTGATGAGGGACTAGACTATGATGCCAAGTCTCTCGTGTTGGAGGAAGCTGGGTTCTGTGTCATCCAGAATACTGCCGACATGCTGATATGTTTGGTAGGATATTTTACCCATCTGGATTTAGCAAGATGGATAAAATACCACGCAATTTGGTAGCCCAAATTCTTACATTTCTCGTTTCTCAGCTTTCTTTTCGACGCTAATGCCTATAAAACCACTGACGTCCTTGGGCGATGGTGATCACTTGCTATTAGGTAGCTCGACTTAGTGGGTTAGTAACAAAATGGTAATAAAAAGACGTTTAAGGTGACTCCAAAAATGTTATCTGAAAATAATGAAACAAAGAACTAGGGATCTACAAAATCTTTTGAGATCGGTTTCAGTTTTTTTCATGTTTACTAGAATTTAACCAAGGTTTTAAGATAATTTCCCTGTGATGATAGTTGTAGCTCGCTGCAACAATCCTGGTCATGGCAGGGTTTGGTTCATCTCTTAAAAAACGATCGCACTGATTTTGATTTTATGCAGATCTATGTACGTGAGTATGTACTATATATATTTGTTTGTCCGCGTGTATCTTCGAAACTGGTTATTGGATTTTGATAATTCTCTTGTCATTCCACTGTATTCACACCAACTTTGAGAGCCGTACCAATTTTATCAAAATAGGTTCTGTAGTTTTTGAGAGATTAATCAAAACGTGTTACGACCTGGATTGTTGCTACAAGCTACAGGTATGGCGTCGAAGGGAAATTTTCTCATAATCTTAGTCAAATTCTAATAAACATGAAAATAAGCCGACCTCTAAAATTTTCTTTTATCACTAGTTCATTATTTCATAATTTTCAGTTAACATTTTTAAAGTCAAGTCAAACGATTCTAAATCACCATCTCAATGCTGGGCTACTTAATCGAGTCACCTAATGGCAAGCAATCACCGTCACCCACGGACATCAGTCTCGGTTTAGCTTACTAATACAAGCTACAGGTAAGGTGTCAAAGGGAAATCTCTCAAAACCTTGACCAAATCCTAGTTCGCATGAAAAAAAATCGAACAGTTAAAAAAACCGGCCAAGTAGGAGTCCGACTCACGAAGCGAGAGGTAATTTTCCTTTTAACGTACGTAAAAGTAGCAAGTAACCTATGTTAATAAGGTACCATTAAGAGTCTTTCAGGTTATAGATAAAAATAAATGATACCAATAAAATTAATAAAAAAAAATAACCACATTCAAAAAACTTGACTGAAAATAAAGAAATAGGGAAGGATGGATTTAGAATATCCTTGGAGATTAGTATGGTTTTATATTCGACAAGTTTAGGTAGCACCGACCTCCAAAGAAATTCTGTATCCCTTTTTCATTAATTCTCAAATTTCGGTTAAGTTTTATTATTTGGTAATTTTTTTGAAACTACTACTTTATTTTGAAATCTATTACAAAAATGCACTTCATGGTACAAACCTGTATCTGGATTCAGGGCCAATATTGTTTCATTTGGGCGACCGAAAACATAAAATAACAACTCGAGACTGACTTCATCAGTTTCGGGGATACTAGTCACAGATGCTATAAATGTGGATAGTAAGAATAATAAGCAAGTGTGCAAAAAGTGAGATAAACTGAGTAAAAAGTGAGATAAACTGAGTAAAAAGTGAGATAAACTGAGTAAAAAGTGAGATAGGAAGACAGCAAGGTTTTATAAACGCTAACTTTAACGACCTCCAAAAAAATTCTAGGTCCCTCATTTCATTATTTATTTATTTGCATTAAAGATTTTTAATCGGTTTAATTTTTTAAAATTACTATTTTATATCGAAGTCGATTAAAAAATGCACAGCATGGTACAAACCTGCAGTTGAGTTCAGATCCAACACTGTTTCATTTGCTGGAAGAAGTCCATTTAATAACCATTTCAGGGTGGAGATTTCTTCATTTTCTGGGACGGCAGTCACTGATGCAATTAACGCGGACAGTAAGGTTGACCTAAAAAATGTATTATAATCATTATGTATAATATTTTAATAATTTTTTGTAGTGACACGTCTTAACTCCGGAGACATTTGTTTTAAATGTTCCATGTCACAGGAGAGCGGGATAGAATGACATAGGGAGAGTGAGAGAGACCTTAGTGGAGAAAATGAGGGCGTGTCAGTCTGCATGCGTACTACACTCGCTCTCACAGCACGACAATAAACCATATATGTCGATAACGAAATGACGAAACTTGCCCCTCCCTACTGATTTTTGTCAAACAATGCCCTTAGCAAACACTACTTTTATAGTATGACATTAACAGATCAGATTTGATTTAAGTGCCATATTGCCAATGTGTTATAGGTAGACAAGGAATTCGTAATCTTCAGAAAAAAATTAAGATAAATACAATAAAATTATTAAAATTAATACGATATTTTCTATGTTCTTACTATATCGTTACTAAAGACTTTTACTTCATTTAATATAGAGTTGAACTTACCTTATTATAGCGCTATAAATAAATAACTTCATCGTTAAAATAATATTAACGTCCGCGCGCCGAAAATATCAGCAGGCAACTAAGAACTGGTCTAGACTCGATACACGGAAAATAGGTAAAATATTAAGTTGTTCAAGGAAAGTTGGATTAAACTGACGCATATTTTAAAGGAATAATTATGATTTGGCAGTTACTGCATTAAATATTTTCTAAGAACTGAGGCAACTATCTAAGCTGGTAAAACCATTAACCATAAACATTCAACCATTCCTTGATGAAAATAACTAATAACTAGTTCCCTATAAGTATACGCTTCTTTTTAGGGATTGCGGTAATTTTCAAACGCTGATAAATATCCTGAGTATTGTAAGGTGCGGTTCGGGAGATGAATAATAGTCCGAAGTCTGTTTGATACTGATCATTTATTCAATCATAAAAGATTATATATGTTACCTACGAATAGGTACGTTAAGGCTTACATCACTACATGCCCATCCTAAAAAAAATGAAAAAGTAACATATGCCAATATTTACTTTTTCTTTAGATTACATACAGCTTTATATAGTGCTGAAATAATTTTATATTATTTTTAATATAAAAAACATCAAAAATAAGTACAGGTATTTATAAAATATGTATAAGGTTTTTCAAATATAAAATTTCAAAATATAAGTAAAGTTTTTATAAAATATAGTGCATTCCTAGTAAAAATAAAGTACATTTTTAATTAGAAACATAGAGTTTTGTTCGATTTTTATGTATAGTATACAATTTTCCATTTTTCATAATTTGTACATTCGGAGAAATATCCTTTACTACGACGTAAGGTCCTGAATATAAACTATCCAATTTACTCACGTTCTCGTTTTTAATTAATATTAGATCATTACTTTTGTATACGACAGGATTAACATATTTATCGTACATATTTTTTCTCATACATTTGCCTTTAAGTAAATTTTCTCTTGCCTCTTTTTGCGATAACTGCAACCGATATCTTAATTCATGCGAATAATTTTCGTGATTGTATAAGGGTTCAACTACATTATTTTTTAAATTGCTAGGAAGGCTACAGATTTTACCAAAGACTAGTTCATACGGTGTAAATTTTGTTTCGGAATGTACAGATGTATTGAATGCAAAACACCAATAGGGCAACCATAGGCTCCAGGCCTCCGGATGATTATCTGTCTGAATACGTAAATACGCACCTAGGTTTTTGTGTGAATTTTCCAACGCGCCAATAGCTTGATGGTGATATGCTGTTGAACTTATATGACTAATTTTTAAAAGATTACATACCTCCTTAAATACCGAAGATATGAACTCGGTACCTCGATCCGTAGCAATCCTCTGGGGTACTCCGTAGCGAAGTATAAAACTATTAACTAATGCCTTAGCCACCTCCTCTGATTTTTTAGAAAACAAAGGTTGGGCTACTACATACTTACTCAACTCGCACTGTAAGGTTAAAATGTAACTATAATCATAACAATCTTTATCTAAGGGTCCCACTAAATCTAGAAAAAATTTTTCGAATGCCGTTGTAGCTGTTGTTGTAATACACATAGGTTCTTTTATGTTTAAAGAATGTTTCTGTCTTTGGCATTTATCGCACTTTCTAACAAATTCTTTTACCTCTCTATCTAACCCTGGCCAGTAAAAATATTTTTTTATATTATTTACCATCCTTCTTATGCCCGCGTGGCCACTTGTGGGCAAAAGATGGAAGTCGTTTAGAATGACTTTCCTATCATCCCTATCATCTACTCTTTGTACATCATTTAATACGTAAAATCGTGGTCCGGACCTATCTTTCATATACTTTATTTCCTTCAATAATTTTTCTATAAAAATATTATTTTTCTTATTCTTTATAAAACAAATTTCGTTAACGTTTATCTCTTTACAAAATTCATCAAGCTCCCTCACAAATGCGGCTCGCGTCATTTGTGATTGGAAGTCTGGATTAATAAAAATTGTATATTTACTTCCTACATAACAGAACGCGTTCCTCTCTTTACTTATTTTATTATTTTTCCTCAAATCCTGTAAACTTTTTCTGTCAATAAATCTGAGCTCTACAGCATCCTTCGGCTTAATATGTGTTCCCATGACGTTCGGTTGATCAGACTGAACGTCCGAAGGATCGATATCAGACGAGGGATTCTGCATCTTCCTCACTTGAGCCCTAGTCAGTACATTTATATGAGACTCACTCATCTCTTTTAACTCGTCTGATGTAAAAGAAATTCGAGACAATGCATCTGCAGCTGCGTTGTCTGAACCCTTTACATATTCTATGGTATAATCGTATTCCTCCAATATTAGTCTGAACTTCATTAGCCTGCTAGATGGATCACGCATACTAAAAAGATATACTAACGGTCTATGATCGGTTAAAATTTTAAATTTACGACCGTATAAATAAGGTCGGAAATATTTTACAGCCCAAATTATAGAGAGTAATTCCTTCTCTATAATCGGGTAACGTCGCTCCGCATTATTTAAAGTTCTACTAGCGTATGCGATGGGTTTACCATTTCCATTTGATAAAATTGCTCCTATTGCATAACCGGATGCGTCTGTTTGGACTATGAACTCATTATTAGACGAAAAATCTGGATATTGTAAAACTGGGGGAGAAATGACACACTGTTTTAAGCTATCAAAAGATTCTTGACATCGCTTATCCCACACAAAAGGTACATTCTTTTTGCATAACTGATATAAAGGGAAGGCTTTTTCTGCAAAATTCGGTATAAATTTACGATAATAATTAACAAACGCGGTAAAACGTCTAAGTTCATCTAGTGACCTTGGGCATGGATAATTTTTAACAACCTTAATTTTATCTGGATCAGGTAAAATACCGTTAGACGAAACTACATGCCCTAAATACAGTAATTGCTTTTTTAAGAAATCACATTTAACCGGACTAAGCTTTAAGTTCACTTTTCTAACCCGTTCAAAAACATCTTGCAAATTTTTCATTTTTTCACCTAAATTTCTACCGAAAACGATTAAGTCGTCCTGATAAACTAGACATTTTTCATATGTTAAACCCGACATAGCCATAGTCATCATTCTCGAAAAGGATGAGGGGCTAGTTTTCAACCCCATGGGCATCCTCGTCATACGATACTGACCGGAACAAAATGCGGTAAAATTTCTACTATCTTCCTGAAGCTCTACGTTATGAAAACCCTGATACAAATCTAAATGACTGAAATATATGCATCCCGATAAGGAGTCTAAAATTTCCGTAATATTAGGAAGCGGAAAGCGATCATCTTCTATACAGTTATTTAATTTTCGATAGTCTATAACTAATCTCCACTTTTTTGTCCCACTCATGTCAGTTTTTTTGGGAACAAGTAATACTGGACTACTCCATTCGCTCTTACAGCTTTCTATTATTCCATCTTTTAACATATTATCTAATTGACGTTGAATTTCACTTTTTTGAGAGTAAGGTAATCTATACGGCTTAGAAAAAACTGGTGTAGTATTTTGTTTTAATTTTATTTTATGACTGTAAATATTAGTTGTATTCAATGTATCTCCTTCTAAGTAAAATATATCAGAATACTTAGCACATAAGTTTTCTATACAAGTCTGTTCCTCCTTATTTAAATGCTTTAGTTGTAATTGCGAAAATAGTCTCTTTACTCGGGTTGCATTTATTTCAGTTGATCCAAAAGCACAAATATTATAATCATTTATATTATGAATAATTGGATTTATATTGCGTAACTGGAATATATTTTCAGTTGTATTCAATATCTTTATAGGTATCTTACCACAGGTCGGTCTAACTAATGTACTCGCTAAATAAATTCCCTCAGCGATCTCAGAAGCACAAACAACTCCTTCATTTTGAAAATTGGAATCAATATAATGAATCGACTCACATCTAGGTGGAATGCTTATGCAATCATCGGTATATGTTGATAAAGGAAGACTAATCTGAGTATAACCTACCGAAAGTGTTAAAATATTTTTGTTAAAATCTAAAAGTGATTTATACTTTGTTAAAAAGTCACTACCGAGAATTCCGTTTGCCTTAATTGGTAAGAAATCAAATAAGTAAAACTTATGCCGTAAGCAGTGACCACCTACAATGAGATCTAAGTAACAATATCCTATCGTTCTTATTTTACCTCCAATACCATTTATGTCTATGCTCTCTTTACAAAAAGGAATGTGCATTTCAACAACATGCTTATACTTAAGCGCTGAAACTGATGCTCCGGTGTCAAGTAACCAATCATAACTATGATTGCCTAATGATAAATTAATGTAACAAGTGCTATTACATGATAAAATTTTATCATTATTCACGAAAAAATGTACTTTCGGATTCATTATTCAGTTGAGTTTCCGATTGAGTAGCTACGTTAATGTTGTGACGCAGCCCTCTATTTACTCTAGAATTGTAATACGACTTACCTCTGGTAGGGCGCCTGGCTGGCGATGCGTATGCTTGCTGTTGACCTCGTCCCCGGTGTCCACTACGATGGTTGAAATCACCACGGTATGCGGTAAAGCCATCACGCCGCACTCCTCCGAACGATGAAGCTCGTTGATACCGACCATAATTTTGGTTTAGGCTCCTTCCTCTGCCTCTAAAACAACTATTATTATGCATACCTCTATTTGAAGACATGCCCAAAATTTCTCCGGATCTGGATGACTGCACCTCTTCGTCTTGGGCCGCTTGAATTGCGTCCTTGAGAGAACTGAAATCACGGGCAGCTATAATCGTGCTCAACCGGCGATTTCTCAGACCATCGGAAAACTTTTTAATAGCAAATTTCTCATTCAATGGTTTCAATACGTCATAACTGCTAGAATTACCATTGGCCTGTGAAATCGTCAAGTCGATGAATAATTCGGATATTTTATTACCGAAATCCCTAACCGATAAATCATCTTGTCTCATATGAGTTAGTCTTTCTTGTAAAGCATTAGCAGATTTTTTTGGCAACAACACATTTTTCATATCCGAGGTTAATTCACTAACACTAGCATAATTCGATTTCAGTTGCAATTTCGCACCTTGAGACAACCTACTTTTCAATACAAAATCAATAAGTAACTTACAATCGGATGATGTTAGAGTAGAGGCATAATAATCGATATTATCTATTAATTGCTTTGTATTGGTTTCCTCGTCCGTCATGACCGGCAAAAGGCTCAACGCCACCTTAAGATCAAAAGCCGACATTGTGTTTTCGTCCGAATCCGAAAACTTACACAACTCGATAACTTCGGTATATAAAGTTCGAAATTCGCAAATGTATTTGTCAATAACGTTACTGTCGCTAGTCTTTATGTAACCCGACTTAACATCAGTACTAATTCTGTCGATGCATGACTGAAACGTCGAAAAAATCTCATTAGCTTCACTTAACTTTTTGGTCAGAATATTCCCCTGCCTACGACTTTTACCAATTTTAATCAAGTAGACTCTAATATCCTTTATATCCTTGCATAACTTATGTAAAACATCTGCCATCACTCACCATTATTTTATCCTTTTTTAATACTGCACACATTTTACTTAATTTTATTACCATTACACTAATTTAATGTCTCTACTCATTGTTCATCAGATTTAAACGATTACTGTGTATACGCATAGTTCAGTTTATAGTTTCCGGGTACGTAAAATGTTCACACTAGACGCGCACTATATTTTAGAGAAGAAAGGAAACAAAAAAAACCTTTTCACTTTAAACCCGTCACTTAACAACACTCACACTACAGATGACGTGGTTGCTTCGGATTTCCTGGCACGCAAAAAGGAATGACGAAGCGCATGATGATTTATTCCTTGGGTAATCCACTGCATGTGACAGTTTTTGTATATCCGGTATCCACCATAAATAATTGCCAATAACATCAGGATCAACACGACCAGCAGCATCACGCTGATGGATCCAAGACTGCTTCGAAGTGGATCAGTCGCAACGGAATTAACGCCCCCTGCAGCGTTCTGAGCTACTACGAACTCCTCTTTGGTTTGACTTCCACCCATTTTCTTGATTTAAAAATCCGAACAATATAATAATGTAGTCCCAAGAATCTTTGCACGGCAAGAAGCGACGAGCAACAATGGTTTTAAATTTCATCGTGGCGTCCGGTGCATGGAATGCAACGCTATCGCGGGGGCTGACCACTGCAGTTTTGCAGGGTCGCCATGTAAGGTGCGGTTCGGGAGATGAATAATAGTCCGAAGTCTGTTTGATACTGATCATTTATTCAATCATAAAAGATT
>DWOV01000048.1:0-10800 GCA_018251275.1 Niconiades incomptus | reverse complement strand
TTTTCTTTACTGAACTTTTGTTTTTACAGCTGATATTAATGTTTTAAATTAAAATAGACGCATTAAAATCTTTCAATTATTTTATATTGAGTGTATCAAGTAGGTATGGATGTACCTAAGTGTGTGTGTGTGTGTGTGTGTGTGTGTGTGTGTGTAAGTAGGTAAGTGCACACTTACGTACTGGGTACCTAATGTTTATTGCCGTTCCAATATACAATACTTTGGGTTTTGGCAAACAGTCAGCGAGAATGATTGACAGAGATAGTAGGTATGTAGTAACAATGATTGAAACAAAAAATGTATCAGTTAATTTTATTTTTATTTGATATTTTGGACATGCGTATTATGAATTTCCTAAAGGATACGAATGTTCATGACGATATCTGTATGCAAGAAGATCCATTAACGGAGGGTTTCCTAGCGAATGTCTATTCGCATGCCTCTCGCACCTTGCTCCGCCGCCGCGGAGCAAATCCCTAGCTGAGTGCAGCGCCTGGTGTACTGCCGCTGCCGAGTGGCGTGTGCGAGTGTTCACGAGATGGGAATATGTCGTTAGAATGTTCCTTCTGCTAGCTGCCGCTCTGATCTTGCCGGCTGCCTCTCGCTGTATACACACACAGACACTTGCAATCTTATGTATTGATTTCCTATATTTGTGAAGTGGCTTGAGTGAGTTTTGCTTTCTTTGTTCCGGATTCTAAGATATCTAAGAAAAAAAATGTTCTTATTGCACTACGAGGGTGTAGAGAGTCAGTACTAGTATTGTTGATTTAAAGAAACTGGCTAAAGGCTTTAATAGTTGTTGCAGAAAAGTATAATTATCATAGGTAGGTATGGTATTATTGTAGGATTAATATAATTAAAAAAGCAAATTGCGGCACTACGGACGAATTATTTACGTTGTAATTAGTACTGAGTTGGGGAATGGGGACTCTAACCTGACATAAACTGCGATGAACAGTCGACCACCTCGCGAGTACGAGTCACGAGCGGCTATCGATAAGCCTGCCTTCTCGCTCGGCCTCGGATTATTAACTTCATCGCGCCGCCGATAAAAAAATATACCCGTAATATAACTATCTGTCAATAGTGGTTTTCATTAAAATTCAATGGAGGATTTATAAGGGCGGCGATCGACATCGGATAGCCGGCCGTCGACTGAAATGCTTATCCGTTTTTTATCATATACCGAGAAGACCCTCGTCTATTAGTTCCATGAAATGGAACCGAGTTCCTTCTTTTTAGTCGGAAATACTATCCCCTTGTGGCGCGGAGCCTGATACCTCATCTGAGGCACGTCGGCAGTGACGGCATAATTGTTTCTTTTTAAAACGTCTATTTAGATGAAATTATAGCTTGTGCTCGCGAGTGCGGCGAGTGCGGCGAGCGGCTTCATGGGGGATATTGAGGAACGGGATACGAAGATACACGCACTGAGATCGTGAAGCGGATATAATAGGTTCATTCATTACAAAAATTATACACTTTACTCCACGTGATTAATTGACAATCATCGGATTCATCGGTGTTATCGCCTACAGCGTAAACATCTGTTGTCTAAGGAATATTTATGAGTTTAGCCGCAGAAAAAAAGGTATCAAATTTATTTCAAAAATGTTTATGGTGGAAAAGATACTACACAATGAGGAAAATATTATATTTTATTAAATTCTTATCTGAGTGATAGCGATTAAGTTTGTTCATATTTAAAACATTGGCAACGTCGCGTCGTTTTATTTTTATGCTACCAAATATCTATCCGGGAGCTTCTACAAACTCTACACTTTATTTTGTACGTGTCTACTTAAGATTCGTGTCTTCTGCTACTGTTATCTAAATTGGTACTTAAACTGTAGGTACGTATGTACTACATACTCACTTTGTTCATTTACACTGTATGAAATGGACAACATTTACGGTTGTCATATTAATAATTTTTGTCACCTACTTCCCAATTTTGTTAACTATTTTGTTTATTTATATCAAATATCATTTTATTTCCTTTTCCTTTTTGTTAAGTGTCTTAAAAAAGATTTTCTTTTTGCGTTCAAAGCAGTGATCTAGTTTTAAAAATGTAGCATGTCGTAAGTAATGTTTACAGAACGGGAAAGCCAAATGGCAGTAAGCGAAAAATTATGGAACAGCCAAGCCACGGCGCTCACAGGTTTACACGCGACTAACGGGCGCGCTCAAATATCAGAGGCTATGGTGACACCTCGCCCGAATCTAAAAGCGACCCGTTGTTGTCTTAATTACCTCTTTGACTGAAACACCGGATTACAATATTAATCAAGCCTTGCATTTTAATCTAATGTTGAAAAGCCTTTTTACAAAACAAATCTTTCTTCATCTTCTTCTTCATCTATTGACGGCCCGTATGGCGCAATAGTTACCCCGCCGGGACCCGCAGTTCTAAGGGTCCTGGATTCGGTTCCTAGCGAGGCAAAAATTTGAATGATGAATTTAAATTTATGTTCTCGGTCTGGGTGGATGTCCTTGTCCTATGTGTGCCGTCCATGGCACCGACGACACTCGGAATCCTAGTGTGGGGCTATGAATGTATAGCATTATTTATTTACTAACCGTAATGATGTGACAGCAAGGTATCACATGACTAAAGAAGATGACTCTCAGTAAAACCGGAGTTCATAATCTAAGTAAGCAATCTAACAAAGCAGTCCTCAAAGGTTGGTCCACTGTTCATTTCGGGGTTTCGAATATAATTTTCATCCCACCAGGCGTCTCCTTGGAGATGATTAAGAAATCTCGATCGTTACAAAAAACGTTGAAGTGTGAACGACGGGAGGGCGAAGCTCCTCGCGGGAGCGGCGGCCGGTGCGGCGGCGGCTCTAATTAAACCGCTTTATGAACCCGGTACAAAGGCGAGTGACGGAGGCTTCGCTCCCAAGTTATTTCTGCGGCGCAATTTCGAGCACAAAGTTGGGTCGCGGGCCGGCGTGTCTGCGCTAGTTTTAATTTTCATTTCGCAGCGTCCTCTGTGGAACTATTTATGCACAAGTATTAAAATGTTGTACCGGGCGGTGTGCGCCCCGCGCCGCACCGCCGCGCCGCTGCGCCGCCGCCGCGCCGGTGCGATGTTTGATAGCTACGGCGGTGGCACAAGTCCTATTTTTTGTGGAAAATTTACTCGTTTTTTTTTATTCCGCGCTCTCGTTTTGCTGTCTGAATATTCTGAAACTTCTGTTGGGATTTTTTATGTAATCTACGTAATGTTTAAAAACTTTCTTACCGATAGGTACCTGCTCTATGTTATTTCTCAACGCTTCAATACAAGACGGTCAATAATTATGCAAAATTATACCTATTTGTTAATTTGGTATTTCTTGCCGTGGATTCTTATAGTCTGTATTACCAACTATAAGAATTAAGAGCTATCTTACGTACTTAAGTATAACTATGATTGTTCTTCATGGAATATTTTGTAACCCCTAGCTACTACAACGTGATCAGATGTAGGTACTTAACTAAATAAAAGTGTAAAAAAACACTATCAAGTGAAGAAATAACGTGCGATCCGTTCGGGCGCCGGCTGTCGGCAGACGGTCGTGTCGCCGGTCGCTGCCCGCGACGACGCACGACGCACGACACATGTCGCCACGATTCAATAAATCCGCTCCGAGTGCTCGACGAGGGCTCGGTCGTGGGCGGCGGCCGGACCACCTCCCTTCACTGGGGAACATGTAGACGAGTTCAAAATAGATCATACATTTCATACCAGCTATATCACTCATACATACCTTTTTATCGTAGAATACCCACAATGAAATAAACTATACAGATCAATTTTAACCTATATCCTATTGGACCGAAAAAATCACATCAGACAACCGTAACTACTAAGAAGGAATAAAGACTGGTACCTGTCAAAGCTTGCCGTTTCTAAGCGTATCTGCGACATGAAGATGCTTTTGAGATGGTTTCCTTACTGATGTGGTCCTGTTTCCTTACTTACACTGAGGGTTCAATACAGATTCGATATGAAGAAGTACAAGTCCATTCATGTTTACGCAACATTAACTTATCGTTCGCGAATGCGTGTCAAATTCGTTAGCAAACTTCGCATTACCAATCGTATCTTACAGGTGCGTACAACTGCCAAAGGCTGTGAAATGCTATAACCTGATCTAGTAAGTGATGTCGAAGTAGTCTCCAGCCAGCCCGCGCGCCGCTGGCGGCTGCCGGCAGATAACACCAGTCCGGAAACATGCGCCTTGTGCAACAATGTTGCCATGGCGTGCAGCTTAGTCACATAGCTCCGGCCTGCCAACTGAAACGCTCAGATTCGATCCTCGACGAGCAGATGAGGGGCTGCCATATAAGATTTTAAACTTAACGGATTTCTTTATAAAAATGCTTGAAGCGCTAATAGCTGTAGACAAGGCGAACTACAAGTCCTGCACACAATATTATTCAGTTATTTATAAAAGTGTGTTAGGTACCTATATGTGTATTATATGCAACCTAATAATAACATAAATATGTGTAATAAAAAGCATTAGGAGCCATGAAATATGTTAACCTCGGGCTCCTGACCTAGCAGAGCATTGTGTACCCTTGGGACTTGAGCTGAAAAGGAAGTGTTTAGCGATTAGTGTGTTACGGTGAGAACGAGCGGGGTGTGGGGGGAGGGGTGCGCTAACTGCTCCGCCACATCGTGTCTTCGTTAACACCGCTCCTCTAACAGCTCTAAAAGCCGAACACAACACACGCCGTAAAGAAACCCGGCCATACACGACAAATACTAGGGGCATCGTCATATCGCCGGCGCCGCGCGACTGACAACTGTCGCAACTGAAGAAACGGCCGAGAGACGTCCGTATCTCCGCGGTGCAGTTAAAAACATCTTAATCATTGCACGTGACGAGAATCTACCGCTCTCTACATTCCACTAAATAAATGTATATAAATATATAGTCAGCTGCTATAGAGGACATGATAATTTTTTCTACTATGCATAATAACATTTAAATAATTAAACCGTATAGGTATGTATTGTTTAACTTGCACGTACTAATTAAAATCAACCTTGAAATGTCGCAGCGCGTTTAATTCCAAATAAAACAATCGTTACTCATATACCTATCCATTGATTAAAACATCTGTCATATACAATTATGATGATCTCTATTTCCTTTTATATTCCCAACAATCCCAACTAATAATCTTTGCTCGTCGACAGTGTCGCCGACCCTGCAGCCAATCCAACCGTCGCTACGAACCGACAAAAGTGTCGCAAATGGGACGCACAAATATTATTCCATGACACCTAACACGAGCCGGTAAAAACTAAAGGCCTATATAGAAGTACGTGGAAAAAATCTCTGGCGAGTCAACAAGCGATGCGAGGAACGGTAATGGCGGTTTTAGGCGAACAAACACCGCTGTGTGCCTTGCGACATACCACATTTATTTGCACGTGTGGTGCGAAACACGTCATTACGGACAGCCATATCTTTAGTTTGACTATACAGTACATACAATTTGACTTTAAAAGAAAGGTGGCTTAAAATAGTCTCGATTTGTAGTAAAACTCACTTCGATACTGGTGTAACACATTCTTGAAGTAGTATGAGTATAACCTTATTATTGATAGTCAATTTCAGATCTGTTGCTTGTCTTCATTTCCCATCGTCTTCTGATTTAATTAATATCGTCAACGAGTAGATATTTTAGTATCCAACGGCGCTTTAAAGGTATTCGTATAAACAGGAACTTGAAAAAACTCATTTCCATTTAAAACTAATCCCGAGGGAATGGGAATTACTTTCGAACACGCCACAGATCTCGAACGGCGCAAATATATTTCAAGTTTCCACTCTTAATTTTTCACTCCCCTAGCATTTGCGGGGGAAGGGTTCTGAAATGAATTTTAATTATGAGTCTTCTTATTATTTTTCGTTCAATATCCCGGCGGGAGCGGCGCGTCCTTCGGAATATTCATTGTGAGCACTTGGAAGGAAGCGCTCCGGATAATGAAAGTATTCCAGCGATGCGCTCTGTTTACACTCGTTTAATTTGATGTCGTTTGCTGTAACTTCGGGCTCGGCGCTCCATGAATAGCAGAACAGCTCCCGGAATCTAATCGTCTACCTATACAGCACCTGTAGGTACAGAGTGGAGTAATTTAAAAATAGCCAAAGTTTAAATCAAATTAAAAAAGCAATCAAAGTCAAAGCCGTTTCTTGTTATAGCCATCTCGCCGTATGCAAGAAAATAAAAATAATGGTGACATTTCTAATTAAATCTGAAACGACTCTTTGACAGCGTTAAGTAAGAGATTTCCTGATAATATATCAAAAATTAATATCACTCACAGTGGCGCAATGGCAGCGCCCTACACCCTGGCTATGAGTGTGGGACGACCCGAACATAAATTGAGTGCACAGATTGATTCTCATATTAAAGAAAAAAGATAGTAAATTTAATGATGTCAATAATTTTGGCTCGTTTTTTTTCATATCTTTCATGAAATAACATTTTACAAAGATATTATTAGACCTATAGAAACACTTCCGTTTTACTTTGCTCGCAGGAGTAAGGAGAGTATGTCAAGTAATCAGACTAACATTATTGTAATGTTTGGGGTCTTTCTTAAACGAAAGTGAATATAAAACGCCCTTTCAATATCGTCCTCCATAAATTCATGTGTTTTCTGAACTGACATCCAACCCACAACAGGATGTATATCGAGCCGCTTTCTACGTCGTCGGATCCATTCCCACGTCGTCACGTTCCCGCGTCGTCACGTCCGCTAGCCGACGTGCCAATCGCGAGTTATGATCGTCTCGATGATATTCGACACGAATTCACTTATCTACTCTCATAGTTTATCGTAAATAACTCGTACGTAGCTTAGCGACATGACTCCTACGTACGAGAACATGATGAAATCGCCTCGTCTCCACGTGTTTGTCCTCTATTTGACCTATTTCTGACTTTTATATTGTTCCTAAGACATAATTGACACATTATAGTAAGTGTCTTCTGAAGCTATCTGCTATACCAAGTCAATTACTCCGACTATGAGGGTCAAAAATAAATTATTAAACGCAAATTTCTGAAACGCTACAAAGAGGCAGACGAGAAAAATAAACTAGCATCGATTAAGCGACCTGCCAAATTCATTATTACGTCGTCCATTGCTGACCAAGATGAGAGGAAACTAGAGTTTCTTACACCTTGAGTCGTTATAGTAAAAGGGCTTTACTATTTTGTCATTAAGCAGTGATAGCCCAATGTTTTAAACGTTGGTCACCCGAACGGGAGGTCCTGAGTTCGATTCCGGCACGCACCACTAAATTTTCAAAAAATTATGTGCGTATTATAAATTAATTGACCTGCACATATGAGAGTTCTCCATAATGTTCTCGATGGTGTGTGAGGTCTACCAATCCGCACTTGGCCAGCGTAGCAGACTAAGGCCTGAACCCCTCTTATTGTGAGAGGAGACGCGAGCGCAGCAATGGGACAGGTATGGGTTGTAAAGAAGAAGATTTTGTCATTTGACTTGGATAATGTAGGAGTTAAGTTTAGTTACGACACGCGATAAAAGATCATACGACACATTTACTACGCCCCAGAGAAATGAGATCAAGTCAACACTAGGAAAAAAAAAATTTGTAACAGTATAGAGAAAAGCTCACATTTCATTCATAGTCAAAGAAAAGGAGTACACCAGCCAGAGGTTATTTAGTGAAATTGTCGACGTTAGCATAGCAGAAGCGCTACAAATTCTCAAAAACACTGTCTTCCAAAGCGTACTCGTAATAGTGTTAATTTAAACAACAGACAGCGGAGTGTTCGCGACGCGAGCGACCACATTGCCGATATTATCGAGTTTCGCATTACGCCGACCGCAGTGTAGCTGCTAACGATATTAATGTGCTTTATTAAAATCCGTTTTCAGCGCTTACCCAAATGGAATTTCAACAAAATCCTACTTCCGTAACACCACAATTTCATTACTGTGTGATATTTACTAAATTGAATTATTATCACCAATCTCCTGGTAAACGTTAGGTAGATAGTATAGTGAATCAATCCTCGAAAATAAGGCTGAATTGACTCGTTAATCTTGAAAGATTGGATCTTGTTCTTGGACTTGGTACCTAAAGTTTTAGCAATATGACGTGTTACGACTTCCTGTCCCAAAACCACGGAGAGTAGTTATGTTACAGTACATACATATATCTGCAGTTGTAAAAAACTGCGATAGTGCGTTTTAGCTTGATTAATTATCATCAGATAGTTAATCTGCTACATTAACTGCTCACAAGAACATGTCATTTAAATTATTACCGCAATAAATTTTACACATATCAAAGCGAGCGATTTGGATCAAAAGTTCAAAGTGAGTAGAATTCCGTGAGCGATGCGTATTCATACGCCATTTAACATAGCTGATGTCGGTTTCCTTCTAAGACGCGATCATCCATCATGTATCATTTACGAGCTGCGAGCTGCGAGCGGCCGGCGACCGAGCCAAGTTTGGTTCACTCCATATGAGTCGCAGTGGGAAATGGTCGTGCCTATTAGCGCATGCTTGTGTGAGCAACACTGCGGCTGCGACTTGCGGCGGACGACAAGACACGCGGACATCGGGTCACCGAACCCGTGAATGACATCCAGTCTAAATGACAACGACATAAATGTTCTAAAATGAGATGATAATGCTGATAATTGGAGCCTTGTGATCCTTAATCAAGAGCGTGACATGTACATTCTTAGTCAAAGCCTTAACTTAGTGATTGGAAAGAGACGAGGTCTCAGTTGAACAATGAACCGCTAGTGAGTCGCCAATCATTTGAATTCTTTTCGACAGGAGTCCCAGGAGAGCATTGAGCAACTTCTTCTCAATACTAATTTGACTTGTAGCGTCGCTCGTGCTGTCTGTCTGTATTGACGAGCAGCGTTCGAGCGTTGAACCCTGAACACCAGCGGTTGAACCCGTTCAGCCCTTCTCTGATCGTTAACACGAAACGAACTAAGAAGGAAACGTCGCTTAAAAGCGTATCAAATTACATTGCGCGAACAAAAAATCAACTTAACTACCGCTCGCTTTTACACTTTTATTTTGACTCTGTCCAAGAAATTTAAATCGAAATACCTCGTATGTCTGTTGGCATACGAATCACAGCCTAATAATGATCGATCGCCTGTGATCGCGACGTCAAAAGCTGATGTGATCGAATAATTATTTCGTTTAGGATTACCGTTTGGCAAATTTGATTATCGGTCTGTGTTTCGGTTTTTAGGATAATATTATTTGCTCGCTATTCAGATTGCTTTGTGAGCACCACGTTTGTCCCAGTGCTTATTAAAATAACAACTCATAATCCAAATCAGTAATCGCATTGGAATTCGATTTCATGTCCAATTATATTCGAATCAGATAGATTTAATTAATACCTTCCATGTGTGTGTCAAACCACGGCCAATGTAGGATTCCATAGTCACTTACCCATTCCTTAGCCTGTAAAGCGTAGTTAACCGTGTTAGATTTCCTTATTAAATAGTTAGATCCTGTTGTAATGTATTTTAGGAGTTCCAAATTTTCCACAAATTTAGTCGATTTTCGCTTGAATCTAACTGACATTTCAATGCTATTTAAAGCTTCTAATCACTAAAGATTGTAATAAAATAAGTCGTGATGAAGAATTTTACAACCAAAACTCTTGGGTCATAGCCGTCGATGATGGCCGATGAGGCCACCCGCGACTCTGGAAACTCTTCCAAGTACTATTTGTTCAGCTAAAGATGTTTCTGTAAAGACAAGATAGTTAAACCCACATAAACCGCCGGCGCAGGCCGCGCCCGCCGACCGAGAGGCGCCGTTACGGCCGCACCCTCGTCGTAACGACACGTATCAGAGTGGATGCTTTTGTATTAAAATAATGGGCCGGGGAATGGCAACAGCAAATGTAACCCGATACATTTGGTAAATGGGCTCTAACTCGACCGAGTTTCGATAGCTCTCGGTGGAAACATACGGAGGAATAGCAGTAACTAGTATCCTTGCCGTACTTACATGTAATAACGGTTGTTTTCGAGAGGACACCTAAATAAGAAGACGTCGTGAGGAAAATTAGTAAGTACTTTTAACCCTGTTTCAGTTTAATATTGAATGCGAGGCTAAAGTTTGTTACGACATTTAAACTGGAAAGAACATAATTAAAGAAAAATTCATGTTTCTGTTACGTAGTCGCTACTGGTATTGCTTCGAGATAAATGGGTAGGTATAAGTTATTTCAGATCAGCTTAGGTAACGGGGTGTAAGGGGTTCCGAAACCCTTAGAGTTTTGATTCAAAGCTAAACAGCATCGGTGCTGTCTTCAGTTTTTCTGATGACCACTTATCATTAGATTATTGCTTTTGGTTACTTACAGCAAAACGCTGCGGTTATGACCGCTGTTCTAAGCCTTATGTTTTCGTTTGTTATCGACATCATTCTGAGTTGACGACGCGGTTACGTCTCTCGAATGGAGTTGTTTCTTTTATGACGGCGGCGGGCGCGGGGTGGAGTCGGTCGGACGCCACACGTCACACACCATAGAGCCGATTACACGTTTTCCTTCCTTAGCTTACATTTTTCAAAAATCTATGAATTTTATCTTGTGCCTATTTGTTAAAATAAACGTGCATCAATGTGAAATTGATTTTGTAAAATACAGAAGTAGAAAGGGAATGCAATCCATCTGGTAGGTACCGTGGGGCCACCGCAACCGATGAACATCTTTAAACGGTATGAAAGGATACTGCAACTTTATGATTGCAGTGTAT
>DWOV01000047.1:0-10812 GCA_018251275.1 Niconiades incomptus | reverse complement strand
ACGTTTGATCTTCAAACAATTAAACTAAGAATTTTGGAAACTTTTCTTATTGTGACTACCTGAAATTCTCTCATTGTTAGAACTTATTGCAATATTTTTAATTCGTGACTACATTTCCATTCTGGTTCTGTATATTTACGGTGTCACAGCGTAAACTTATTCTGCGCTCGGTTCAAGTAACTTAACCTAAATCTGATATTTTTTGCGCCCTTAAAGCATATTATGCCCGCCACCTAGAAAAGACCACCTAGTTTTTGCACTCAAGATTCGAGTTCTATTTTCGCTTCCTTCATGCCCCAAACTAGAACAATGTAATAGATCACTTCACCTACAAATGTGTTTCGATTGAGGTCATACACAATTGCGTATGGAGACGATAAGGGTCCAACTCGCGTTGGCGTCAAAAGTTATCTAAAATGTTCCCAATAAGCTCGTTCTAGATACCGAAAACACTAGTCACTGAAGTCCGCAATGCACCAAAACCTGCTGAAAAGCTTTACCGGGATTGGATCCACTCGATGGCCAAAACTGAGCAATGTCTCCGGACTCCTAATCGAACTGGGAGGAAACGTTGCTAAACCAGGCATAATTATGGGAGTTAACAACAAACTAAGTGCATAACATCTTCCTGTAGGTAAAAATGATAATGCCAATAGCGTGACGTTAAGTTGCAACTACTTGCCATCTATTCTAAACAAATGTATACAGGCAAAGCGAAAACAGTCGAGCGTAAAACAACATTTAAATGTAGGCGAACACGAAATATGGAATGGTTCAGTAAATTGTGCACGCTCGACGAATCCTTTTTGCTTCTGACCATCATGCAAATTTCAGGTAAACTCCAAGCTTCCATTTAACGAAATGGTCCTAAACCAACAAAGTTCAAATAGGTATCACGTGAGTTCAACCCTCTCGTTACGAGGGTCGCCTGTATGAATTTACTCAGCAGTATCATCTCTTCTATAGTTCTTAGGGCCAATTTCATTGCAGCAAAATATTTGTTATTCCAAAACAAATGTTGCTATTAAGCAATTTGTACAAATATTTTGTTTTCTTTCAAAAAAAAAACACAGAAGCAAATTTAAAATCTAAAACTGGGTCTACAGAAACTATTTTGTAAACCTCAATGACGATACAAGTCAAGAATACAACGGACACATTATGATGTATGAGATAAAAAATGACATTCTGTTCTGTCTTGCTTGACGAACCTTGACGCGAAGTGTGAAACATTTGTAGGTTGTTAAGTTTATTGTTGACTACAGTGTAGGCTGCAGTGGTGACCTAGAAGTGGCATAAATTGAACATAAGCGTTCGTGTTCGAAGACGAATACCAACTTACACTAATTCAGGATAAAAAATATGTTTATTCATCTAGATGATGAAAACATATTAACGTCGGCTTAAGGAGATGTTATCGTGAAAACGAATCGCCAAAATAGAGACTCTAGTCACGAACTAGCCAAACCTATTAAACACGTTGCGTAACAACACGGTGACCACGACAGTAAAAACGAAAGTGAGCAAGCATCGGAGGTTATGCGTGAAGCATTCAAATGTTCCTAGAGCTTGTACATGACGCTGACTTTGTCTTCTTTCTAGCGTACTGGCGATATGTTGCAAATATCGTATAGTCTAGTAATTAACATGCTCTGCGGATAAAGTAAAGGTCACATGTCTGGGTCCAGTTGCAATAAAAGAATATTTTTAATACAAAATTTTCGGAATCGATGTATTAACAAATTAGCGTTCATTTTAGAATGTCAAATACACATAAAGAATAATTGAATACCCTGAGAATTTGCGACACGTTGTAAACATTAATTGAAATGTCAAAAGAACAGAAAATATAAATGTGTTTACCAGTTCAATCGTATCGTAGCCCGGAGACACACAAGAGCAATCATTTCGATGTAAATGCGATGAACATCAACAAGTTGCTTACTTAGGCTTACGTCATCTCGTCATGCCGAGACTCGTCATTAGATATGCCAATTACGTTTCTGCTCATAACACAAATAAATACCGCCTATAAATTATTTACTTTGTTTTGTATAGACCAAATATTAACAGTATCGACGCTATTGGTTTATAGGCGGTTGTTTCTTCGAAAAAAAAATCTGATTTCACTACTTCCTACCGCATCATCAACGTCACTACACTAGGTGTGGGCTGATCGTATCACGAAAGTTTAATAAGAAGCTATTACCCTAAAAGGGTGCTGGCGAACGTCCAAAGTTTACGACGTATGAACTCTAGATTTATAATAAAAAATTGCTTAAGAACTTTGACAAGATCTATAAGCTTGTTTTCGCCTAAGTTTTAACAAATTTATCTCTCTCCCTACAATGTTTGCATAACTCGAGGAACATCTCAGTGACAAAAGTGAAATGTCACAAACAAGGTTGAAACGCGCACCGTGAATTTTAAATAAATGTTTGTTTCATGTTACCGGTTAAGTAGAATAGCGACTAATTCTTATTTTGTCTGTGAAGTCAGAATTGGTAGTTGAGCAAGTCAGCCGCACCCAATTAGGTCGTACAGTGGCGACGGACCGCAAGAAGTTAGAAGCATGCGGATAATCGATACTGCCGTTTGCTGAAATTTTTAAAATATTTTGCCTATACAAAATTATAAGCATTGCTTATGTCTGCAGGTTGCTTAAACATTGCTTATATTTCTTCTAAAATATCTTGTGTACTAGTTAGTACGTTTTTTGGACCCTTACAAATATGTAAGTATTGTTTCTATAAAAAAAAATTGATTAAAAAAATTATCAATCAATATTAAACTCTATCGTCGTCATTACCTAATAAACATTTTAGAGAAGCTAGGATTTGAAGCCACATTCTTTATTTCGTCAAGTGCCATTCGCAGCTATATTTCAGAACAATCTTCACAGCACAAACATTTCTCCGTTTCTGTTCCATATACCTATACCGGTTAATTTATCATCAATAAAACATTACGGGTCGTTAAATTTTATGAGCAGGCGTGTGAAACGTTTATCCACATACCTACTCTGGTTTCGAACGCTTTTAATTGTAATTCACAAGGCGCAATCGTTGTACAATCGTATACCGATTGTATTGTGACGCTTCCATTGGCGAACAGAGAACACGCATCGATTAAGTCCTAGCTACCACTCGTTTTGCATAATTACACTAAGCAAAAGCATTTAAAATCAATCTTATCTAACGACGTTACGGTTCGTTCTTCAATGTCAAGAACGTGTGTGATGCAACGGAATATTCCTTATCGCTGTGCTCATACAATTTTCTTGAGGATCAGCGCAGTAGGTTACTTTTTCGTCTAAATGCATCATGATTGCGCAAGCGCAGAATTTACTGAAAAAGAAATACTTATTTGTTTAATCCAATGAAACGTTATCAAGAAAGTGAAGAACATTAAAAAATATAAAAGTATAGTAAACCTAGTTCGCTAAAAAATGCAAGGGATAGAGTAATGGAAAGAAGCCTCAATAAACGCGCAGTGAGATAAATCTCTATATTCCAATACTAACAAAATATTCATACATATCATTTAGTCACAACGCCGCGCCGGCATAAATAATACAAGATACAGTAAACAAGACGATATAATCGGGACTACAAATCCGTATCAGCAATTTCGGCAACGCTCGAGTGTAGAAACTCCTGTAACTGGTAATTACTATAATATATTGGAGGAAGTTATTGGTGCGTAATAGTTCGTCGCCCAACGATATCCGCTAAGAAACGGGAACGACTGGGGCGTCAAGGAGGAAGGCGATTCATCTCGAGTGGCAAGTGAGGACGACGTTGATAGATACGTCGACAGTAGCAGCGTTACTAAGTCATCACATGGCCTCAAAACATCAGCATCGTTCAACAATATTTTAGATACAAGGATACCTGAAACAGGCATGCTACCAGTCGATGCTACAATGTTCGCTTACAGTATACCACAGTAAATCCCGACAAGAGAGGACCATTATCAATCACTGCGGCCCTGACACGTTTCGCAATAGCGTATCTATTAACAAACCAGCCACTGAAAAATATTTCAAGCCACAACGAAATGTGCGTTCGACGGTGCAAAAAAAATAATAATTGTGACTACAGTGAAAAATTTCAACAAAGCTCGCTATGGAACAAAACCAACACACTTTTGTGCATTCTGCCCCATCTAGGCTGAACGGCGTGAATCCAGTGCCTAATGGGCGCTGCAAAAAGTATAAGTGGAGCACGTGAAGCGCGGCAATTACGAAGATATATACTCTCTGTTTATAAAACAAACAATTAAAAGCTAAATAAAAGACCGCTAGCGATGCACCCCGGCTGACCTTAATTCTGACAAAACAATACCTTTTGTCCTTGACATATTATTATTACGACAATATTTCTAAATAATGACTTTTTGTAAATTTCTATCCCAGAATTCGTTCTGATTCTAAACTTCAATTCATAATAAACGAATGTAACGAAGATTCAATTAAGAACAAAAGTAAGTCTTAACTTTGATCAAAATGTAACGCTATACGTATCCCTTAGTCGCAATGGACGTCAAAAGTAGTTAACGCTTTCAAAGCAAATGATGATAGTTCTGATTCACTTATAGTAGTGCGCCTTAACTTAATGTAGATGACGATGTAGTCGTTCGAAATCCCGAAACCAATCATGCAAGTATTCATGATAGAACAACAAACGATGCGACCAGCTCGGTAGTTAGCTGGCAGCGGCCGGCAGCAGGTTTGCCGGTTATTTCACATTTCACGGCAATTGCCTCGACTCGACGGTATTGTGGGAAAACAGAGACATTGGAATTGCAGGTGCATATTGTCAAGGTATTACTACGTAACCGGGCTCAATGGCGCGCCTTGTGGGATGTCAATGTCTATCATACGCTACTGAAGGTTGCGATGATCGTCAAAAATATTTTTTGAACCAAAACACCGGTAAAAACAAATGACTAAAATAAGTTGTATTATTTCAATAAAATGTAGTCATTGTTTACATAAGTTACGATTATAAATGTGAAGAAAGTAATGTGGGCACATATTGTTAGACCACATTTGAGTTGCATACTTTATTTAATCGTGTAAATATATTCCAAGATTTTATTGTTTTATGAGGCGACCTTACATTACTGGCACAACAGACTAAACAGAATAACTGCTGATAAGACAAGCAAGCTGAATTGTTTTATAATTCGCTGTTAACACTGATAACATCGCTATCTACACGCGTACAAGAATAGGTAGTTGATATGGGCAATGTAATCTTTGTTGAAACATGATTATTTTAACTTCTTTATATATAGTATAATACTGGTACCAACAATATTCCAAGGTCTACAGCGTCTTAATATTACGTAGAATATTTTTGAAAAGAAGGTATTTCATCTCGACAGGGAGAGACAATGCGTCTCAAGAAGACACAAGCGTCTCAAGACAAGAAGCTTATCTACAATGCCTTCGAAAATGTTTCCTACGAAATTCATCACAGATTTGCAAAAGTTAAAAACCTTGGAATATTAATTTGATGCTATCCAATAATTACGGTGATGTCATAATGATCGAACGAATCCAATACATATGGCCAGAAAACACGATACCTGTCGTCACCGAGACTGGCGGAGACCGCAAACCGCAATGTCTAAATGCTACCATTAAATAGAGAAGGTCGCAAGCCGTTCAAACAACAGAAAACAATGGACGAAGGAGTATTTCCGACGTCGACCCAATTGCACGACTGCTGGCACCGCAACAGAATTAATCTTGCGGTGTTTATCATCACTCATTTATCATGGCGAGGGAAGTACCTAGCGGGCGCTCATAAAACAATGCCCTAAAAGCATCATTAATTTTATTAACGTGGTATTATTTAGTGACAGGTACTGCGAGAATATATAGGTTTTACAGGGCTTAAATAACGATATGAACGGGCACGTAAGTGTTTCGGCATAATACTCTCATAATCCCACATCGATATTGCCGTTACTTGACGTCGGAGCCGCTATTTGGCACCGTATTGCGTATAAAAGCACCCTTTCATCAACCCCGATTAATTTTCATCACGTTAAAGCTTCGTCATGTAATGCGCCTAATTAGTGAATGCCGCTACGGGGGCGACGCGTGACAAAGAGCTGCAACGCCAAAGGATGGCTGTCGTCAAACGAACGTCACGTACTTCTATAGGGAATATACATATAGGACAAAACCCATTTGACACTATGATTTACTAGCCTTCTCTAGAATTCTTATGATAAGTGGAAAATAGAGAACACTCTATAATAAGGTAATAAAAAAATACTGATAAAAGTCAAGCTATGTTCAAGAAAGTAAATTCAGAAAATTTTAATAATGCGCAGAAATTGTTAGTAACAATAAGGATCCAAGAAAACGACGAAGCGCTTCGAGAAAATTTAGGTAGTGGCCGGGCGCCCCGCTTGGCTCGTCTTGATGGAGCACTAATCGTGCCCCCCCAAATACATATTAAAAGCAAACAATTTCATTGACAGAGTTTTATTAACATTATCATGCATAACCTGTGTTAATTAAAGATAGACACTGAGGATAAATATTTGTTTTTCCCTCTGTGCTTTTGTATTACCGAGAGCATGATCGCTTGCAATTTATGTTTGAATATGAAAAAACGGTTAAGCAATATCGTACGAGTTCAATACAGCAGCCTTTTAAAGAAATAGAAGCTATAAAAGATAATCGAGACGAGTCCTCTGACGATTCAGTGGCACAGGAATATTGTATAACAAGAGGGACGGTTGACTGGCGACGTTTATGCGAGCTTCATTGATACACGAGCTGAATACGAGCCGACACTCTGATTCAGTCAGTTGAGTTGATGACACAAATGTAACAGCGGATTCCTTCGTAATGTTGAAAGTGCAGGAAATTAAAACGCTTACGAAACAATTTTCTTTGGACTTAGAAAATGGGAATAGTTCCCTGGTATAGGATCAATGCTATTTATGAACGTGTCTACTTTTAAAAGTACCTTTAAAACTAATTTTAAAAGTTTTATCAATTACCAATCACAATTCTAGACCTAATACAATGAACGAATACAAGATATAATAACTGTTTATGGGCGTAGATAGAAAGTGAACCCAAGTTGTGCAAACGCTCGAAAATCGTAACATAATAAACGAAACATTCTCCTTTTCAGTCTCGTCATATCAGTTAAACATCTTACTCGGTTACAAGTTTATAACTAAACCGCGCCCTGGTTGGTACAACCCACTTTTTATCTCTCCTATGACTACCTAAATATTAATACCTGAAGAGGAACCCTTTGTGTTTCTTTTTAAGAATAACGGAGGCATGTACAAGTTTGAGATTTCGCATATTTCAAGTTTACATGGAGAAGTGCAGGAACCTAAATATTTTTGTTTATATATAAAATCCCAGCGTACGTATGTTTGTAATTGAATCGCTCCTAAAGGGACTGTATTGAATTAAATAAGAATCTTGTGATTTATTTGAGAGTGACCAAGTATGGTTTAGGAGTATAATTGGATCCAATGGGTGCTGATGTCAAGCTTCTTGAAGAGATCGCCGAAACTATTAGGGATATTGTAACGTAGTTATATCAAAAATGTCTTATACGAAAAGCATTTACTAAACGTGGAAAAGTTTTATATGTAAGACAATTGAAGCATAAATTACATGGCAGAGCAATGTTTACTGGATCAGCTACTTTATATATAATGTTTGTTACAAATACATTGATTTAAGAAACTACAACATAAAAACATTACACTGTGTTATACAGTACCACCCTTTGACATAAAGAATTCTAAGGGTCTCTAGTTTTAAACACATCTCGTGACCTCAAACATAACATTTTGAAGGCTTTATGTTCATGTGAATGAAATCCGGTTATTCGTTAGCACTACACGAGATATTGAGTGACAAAGGGCTGTGACGGCGCCTACAAAGGGGATGACTGCAGAGCGCTTCAAACGACCTCTATATAATATACATGTCGAATTTCGGCGTTCTTTTGTTAACTCGAGAGTCGAGACTAAAGTCGCCTCTTAAATACTGTCGGGCGTCTTATTTTCTTGGGCTACACAAAGGCTGCATCTCCAAAAACTAATCAATTGGACTTTAAAAAAAAAATAAGAATTAAAATATTGAAAAATCAAGCTTTATTTCATTGGATTTGAAGGATGGAAACGAAAACATGATGATTATCTAATCTAAGATTTACTGTATGACAACATTTGTTTAATTCTAATAGAAATGTCACTGAAATTTAACAATCTACGTTTATTCCACATGTAGTCTTCGGACGTTTGAGACGTGATCTACTGGGAGATACGAGCAAACTTATGCGAGTAGGGCACGCGAAAAAACGGACAACGACCTATGAGCGTGCCGTAGGGGTTAGTGACATTCCTGTTATTTTTATAACCTTTAAAGGCAGACTTCATGCATAGTATTAAAGAACTGATGGATCAATAGGCTAATCAAGTAAAGTAACTTTTAGCGATCGCAAAATACTATCAGATATTGTTATTATCGCGATATCACAATCAAGATTTAGGTCTATCTTTGGTAGCCATTGACTATATAGATTGCCCAATTAGTACCATAGATCTCGACTGAATTTGTCATACGGCGATACAAAAAAGAATGTTCCCGAGTGCCTCCATATCCTTAGCAACCAACCGCCCTACTTCTGTACCGGTGACCTGTTTCAGCAAGCATTGTTGCTCTGCCGTACATCTATGGTGTGTGTTGATGTTGACATACATTTTGTCAGCATCAAGGATACATTTGCGAACAATGCATCAGCCAGCACTGCTCTTTTCAAAACCTTCTATTATAATTAACGTGTATACTTACGCAAATAGGAAGTTAAGCAGACGATAGGTATTTTGTATGCATCTTGTTTCTTCCGAATAGGTCGGTACTTGGCACGAGGATCGGAGCCTCGTCAACAAATATTTACTTAAAATATTAATATACACGGGTCGATATTGATCAAAACAAATTGGCAGGAGTTATCTTCAATATTTTGTAAGTGAAAACTTGTGTGTGTGTTTGTGTTTATTTGCACAAACGACAAGGTACGTAATACTGGGCGACCGCCATTACGTTATTATGTTAACCAATTCAAAGCGCATGAAAGCTTTCGTTACCAAATTGTTCCTACAGCGATAACAGTAATGGTTCATTTGTAATTGCGTCCAAATTTTGACTACGGCTGCGTGCTTCAGATTTCATCGCGAAAGCAATAACACATCATACCATGGTCCTAATCCAACCCATTAGCATAGCAGGTTCTCCATCATAATTGAGGCCTGGACCGACGTCACCACGTCGTTCTGGTGTGGATAGGTAAAAGGCTATACACACAACT
This sequence comes from Niconiades incomptus, assembly GCA_018251275.1. Classification (NCBI taxonomy): domain Eukaryota; kingdom Metazoa; phylum Arthropoda; class Insecta; order Lepidoptera; family Hesperiidae; genus Niconiades; species Niconiades incomptus. The sequence continues at coordinate 1,444 of DWOV01000047.1, read as the reverse complement.
TTATTCAAACACAAATATATACGTTCGTTGAATGATCTCATCCATAGGTTGGTTAATTAACGTGATAAGCTGTCCCATAGTATAAAGACGCACTCGCCCCCTATTAGCTGGGCACTGATTACCGGCGCGGTATCAGTCTCCGCGATGGATTGATTTATAACCTCGGTTTTTCCCACACTTGTCGGACGGTTAATTGCATCAGTCGATCTTATACTCGTATTCAATCAATTCGTTTGTCTCCATAACAGCTATCTAACATGATAAATGTACTAATGTAATCTGCAAATTAGTTCCTTATATAATACTACTAGCGGATCTGAACAAACGTTGTTCTGGCATATAAATTATTTATAGAACACCATAATTACCTATCGCTATAAAGTTCACTTTAACGCCTATTCTTATATCTACCTAATAAATATATAGAAAACAAATCATAAAGACCCGTTTCAGAGGAGTGCAACCACGGACATGATGACACGAGATTTTTATGTAGACTAATATAGAGCATTAACTTTGTATTGGCTTTATAGATGACCTAGATTTCACGGGAAGAGTCAATTTAGAATCTGCGCATGAGTTTCCAGTATGTTCTTATATGATTCGCAGTCCATGTGCGGCAGCTGCCTGTCTAGGCGATAGTAGTCACTAGTCCCATTCAATTTGGAATATTTCCATTGTGTTCGACTTGTCGGTAGGCAGAGTGCAGGTAGATTGGGACGAGCATGTCTGAACAACATTTTTTACTTCATCAGGACGCATAGCGTATCTTTCTAAGGCTGCAAGTCGAAACGACACTATACGATTTGCACAGTAAAGACAACCGTCCAAACACGAAATTCCTGAGATTCCCTACATGATTATTCAGTCAGATGAGTGCCAAACGATTTAAGACACTTTTATTGAATAAAAAGGTACTTCGACCGTGGCAGAGTTTTCCCACCTCGCAAAAGAAAAAGAGATTTCATCTGTGGTTACATCAAAATGCACGAAATAAAAGTAAAATTTTGACTTAAGCTGTGGTCAGTTACCATTGTCCTCTAATAGGTAGCGGATCTGCCATGCTCTCTCCATTTTGCAATGCGACGCAACAATGTATGACGCAATTTACAATCCACGGTGATATCATACAACGAAATCGTAAAACACAATCAAAATAGATTTACTTCAATGATTTCAAGTTACATATAGAAATTTTGGCAATCATTCTAAAACGTACAAGGACTTTGTTGGCAGTCACAGTGTAAATGTAACACGGGTCATTAGCAGTAATGGTACCCTTAAAGACTTCGAGGGGGGAGATCCAAGAGATTTGTTGGTCAATGGGCTGCCGCCGTGGCGCCGGCTCCGTGCTAATACCGCACTTAACATTCAAGCGGCTCTGATAACAGCTGGAGACATTTAAAACACCTATTATCACCTTTTATAAGGTGCATATCAACAA
>DWOV01000046.1:0-10844 GCA_018251275.1 Niconiades incomptus | reverse complement strand
GTCTCAATTGTTATAAAACTGCTCAGCAGGTCAATTTAGTCATAGCTGTAATGGTAACGTCGTAATAAAATTAATCGCTCAAAACGTGGCCTTTTAAAATTATTAAGGACATTAAAATGAATTTACAAAACCATAAATTTGACACCTTCTCAATTTTATTAACTCGATGGCCTTATGAAAGTGTGTGTATCAATTTCGGTACGAAAGCGGAAGACGTTAGATCACACGGAGCAGGTATTGAGGCGGTATTGAGAAGCGAAGGTGAACCGGTAGGATTTAGATTTGTTAAGGATGCGTGAACCCTAATTGTATTGGAGTACTTGTGTGTGCGTAACCATTTGAAAATGGTACCCGGAGTACTCCGTGCGTGTGTGTGCGTTGCGTGCGCGCATACTAGCCGAGCCGATAACAATAAACTATTTCCGAAGTGACCTAGTTCGAACGTCCTTCGGTAATTTGTGCCGCCAGGAATAAGAAAGGGCTGGAAGTAAATTTGACAGCAGCGATATTAAAATTTTATTGTCCATACACAATGGATCGCTTTGTACCGATGAGCTAACTGCCGGGTATTGTTGGAGGTTTTTATGAAACTTGTAATATAGCGAGGCCTTTATGACCTTCGATTGGGTTCAGGATGCTGCAGAATACTGGCCAGGTAGGGTTGTACCCCTATAAAATAAAAAAGTCCGACCTTTTGTATTACTAGACGTTTTAGAAGATAAGAAGTGATATTTGGAAGTAATCAAGAACCAGTACAAATTAACCTTGTTCCGGATTAACTCGTGGAATTTATTTTTATTACCGAATAAAGATTTATGATTTAGATTACCTACTATATGAATAACGTATCAATTTGATTTCGACATTTTAATAAATCAATTTTAATTTGTGATATCTTTCAAGTTGAAATTTTGATAGATATAAATACGTATACTGAACAAATTAATGAAGTTTTGTGTTCTTTTAATTCACTAGTGGAAGACCGGTAACTTATGATAAATGAATGCAACCTAGATTTGTATTTACTGAAAAAATCTGATTTTGCGAGCACAAATAAATATAACGATTACAATACTATTCCTGAATGTTACAATTGTACAAATGGTAATCCTTGAAGAATAAACAATGATAATATTTAATATATAATTATAATTGGAAATAATAATACAGTAGTTAACAATTCCATTTCTTAAGTAGAAAGAATACGTTAGTTAAAAAATGAAAATTACTATTTAATAAAAAGCAAGTATGATAACATTTTCCTTATTTAAAACGAAACATCTAAATGATTCAAGTCGGGTATTTGAAATTTTAATTATATACCTGCCTAAATGTTTGTATGTCATTGAAACCGCTGAGTATACTTTACTGATAGTAGTCGTCTAATTGAATTGAAACTTGTTAAGTGTGTTAATAGTCGATGACCATCACTATCAGCGGCGCACAGACGAGGGACATTAAAAGGTGATTTAGGAACGATCACTTCTTGTACAGATGTCACAGGTCTTATTTATGCAAATAGTGACTGAAATTCTTCATCTTTTAGAGTGGCAAAATTTCTGAAGGCATTCTAACGGTAAACTTTAATTTATTGTAATATGTTTGGCGTTAATGATTGTGTGAATTAAGTTGATTTATAACTGAAAGGAATTGATGTTTATGAAGTGAATATAGTTTAAAAGTTCAGAATAAATATATTACAATTGATTCTGCTTTGATATGAATCCTATATAAATTTACAAAATTATAAAATAACGCTAAAGTAAAAGCCGTTCTTGGTTGAAAAGTCGATGACGTTATAGTACAAAAGAAGTCGGTATATTTTAATCCATAAACAAAGAAATCATAGCGTGTTGTTGTACGTTACAATAACACAGTAAAATATCACATGGAAGTGTTATAAATACAGATAGTTTCACAATAACACGATGTTCATAGACGGATACATTGGATCCTCTGATAACATTTTTAATTCAGTTCAATGTCAAACTGGCTAGTATGAAGAAATTCTTCATCTGATATTAACGAGTAGGCATGTATCAGTTCCGCGTTGTAATATCGGTGTCTTGTTTAATTTTCGGTTGTTATTCATTCGTAAAGATAAATAATCTGAAATCATATAAAGCGGTTAAGTAAATTCGTAAAGAGGAAAATAATATTTTTGTATAAGTATTTTATAGTAAGCAGTATAGAAATGCGTCAGCGCAATGTAAACAGCCATTCATTTTACATTTTATTAGTTTAGAGCCGGCAAGTTTTCACTAAGGTGGTCGGCATTTATTTGAGAAGTTTGGTAGTAATAAAGTATTGACAATAAGGTCACTTACTTTTCAAATTTAACAGGTAGTTACTAGAATGAAAATATGCAAGTCCTTTCATTATTAGTAAATCCTTATGAGGACGGTCAAAATGATCGCGCAATTGTCATTAGTTAGTAAAAATGTAACCCGAGCAAATCGACGGTTTAGTTCGTCAACTAATTTAGTATTTCTGAGAATATGTATGTTTACGCCGACTGTGCAAGGAGCAAATGCCGATTGCGACATGGCTCTCAGCACTCGCCTCTTGCTTTTAGGATTTTAGAAATGTTTGTGTTTCAACGCTGTAAACCTAGTTTCTTTGAGAGCTGTGAGCAAAGTGTTCGCTTCTTCAGTTTTGCTGATTGCGTTCATATTTTATTGACACATTAAATTTTGTTGCATATGCTAATATTGTCCTTAATTTATTCGTATTATACTCTTGTGTTCTTCATTCTTCTAATGTTAAGTTCTGAGTTAGCTTTATTTTTGTTGAAGCGAGCAACTGAATTTAGACTTTCTCGAAAATGTTATTATCATGTAAAAAGTTTATATTGTATAGAATCATCTTCTTCAATTGGCATTTCACAATATTGTATTTTATAATCAAATTTCAGATTGATGACAACTTTCCCGTTAATGATTATAATTTATTAGCCAATTACAATATATTACTTAAATTTTTTTGGATTAAGCAATATAAGATCGGAATTTTGCATCACTTTATTTTACCTTGGGCTTGTGAAACCTGTTTAAAAGAAATAGACTGGTACATTATTTTTAGATGTCAGGCCACTAAATGATTTTGAGTTTTATTATCAAATTTGCTGCGCTACGGCAAGAATATCCTCTAGTTGCTGGTAATGCTTCGCTTGCGGAAATCGTAAAATCTTCGAAACCAAATGGCTACAACTGATCCGTACGGACAGAAACCGATTTTAACTATCGGTTTTAAAATATTATATAAACCGATAAATCTGGATTAATTTTGACGCTTTTTTCGATACTAACTGTACCTCAAAATATGCATCTCTTATTTCAACCCTTTAAGTTTTACTCTCACAATAAAAGTTAACCTATATCCGTCTTTAAGATCTAGTTTATTTCCATGCTAAAATTCATCACAATCAGTTTAGCTTTATCAAATTAGTAAGTTCCAACGAGGGTGATAATAACAATACTAATGCGGTAATAAACCTACGTATAAATTAGAAAGTATCTCGGAATAGTTACGTTGATAAACTTGATATTGAATTGTATCCGTCATCTGACACCGCGTTAGTCGTTCGACGGCTTTTAATATGTAATTATGTTAATTGAAAACAGGTTTGCAATTTCTCTTTCTTCATTGACAGCGTTGTTTATTCATTTAACTGCTTAAGTACCTTTAGATTGTCTTAGAAGGTCAAACTCGTAAGGATAACAGGACGAGGAGACTGGCTAGGTTTAAAATTGAAGATTGCGTTTTTAATGTCGTGTTAGTTAATATCGTTGCGTTTAAAAGAACTAAGTATTAATAATGTATCTCTGAACACTGAGTGGCTTATAATGATAATGACTAAATTAGTTTTTGTTTCATATTAACTAGCATATGGAAAGAAACCACTAAGACCAGTTTGACATTTTAACAAACTATTTTTTCACTATTTTCAGCACATACGCCTCTATCTCATACATTTGAAAAGGATGTAGGTACATAATGTCAAACACAAATAAGATTTCAATTGGAATATATCTACACTACAAAAAGTTTCTAGAAAAAAATTGCCTACGCCCTTCCTGAGGATTCAAACTTTCTTCGTATCAAATTTCATCAGAATTGCTCAAGCTGTTTGATCGTGAAAAGGTAACAAACAGACATACAGAGTAACGTTGACATTTATAATATTAGTAAAGATGACAATAAAAGTCTGACGGCTTATGAACAAAAGGAATCTACCCAGATCATTTTCAGGGTAATTAGATGGGCGACTTAAGCTCTGCCATAGATGAGCAGTCAGCGCCGACAGCTTTAAGCAGTTACTGTCGTACCGACGACTATACAAGATCAGCTTGACGCAGTTCATACAATCGCGCGTGTCGAAAGCTTGAAATTGCCGGCAACGACTGCTGGAAGCAGTCCATCTTTGGCAAACCCTACTGGTGAATTTCATGAGTGCTTCTGCAATTTTAAGGCACGTTAAAAAGGAAACTATTGTTTTAATCGTTAGATAACAGTTGTTAAATTCTGAAAACTCCGGTGGCTCAGTTTCCAACAATTATGCAGTGTTATGTCGTACGTTCTAAGTCTTTAATAAGTAATCTTGGTGTACGATGTAGAAGGACGTTAACAACAACAATTTTATGAAGTTTAGTAACTCTTGGTTAGCGCAAAATCTCGCCTAAGAGGTCTATTTATACGAATCGTCGCAATTAGATTAAATAAACGAAATCAGACTATATTTGCACCTAATTAGTTTATTGGGGTTGAGTAGTGAAACGAGGACCTTCGACACGTGTAGTTGATAATGTTTTAGCTCACTCGGTCAGCCTGTGTAAATGTGTTTGAGTAGTATCATTCCGCGTTTTGGGAAAGGGATCATTTGATACATTTATTTATATCTGATAACTATAATATAACAACAACAATAATTAATTATAATATCGATACTATAATTTGATATAATAATAACTGACCCCGCAAACGTTGTTGTGCATTTTTTTCTTGGCCAGGGATATTATTTACCTAGCAGCATGAAGTATACCAAATAATTACCTATAGGCAGACAATATCAAAAAAATCGATCGAGCCCTTTTTAACAATTTATATCACAAGCAGCGTGACACGAGATTTTTATATGTAAGACTATTATTTCCACGGCTTCGGCTTCAAACGCTGTTTCGTAAACAACATTGAATTTGTCCCAAGAGAACCGTTATCCAGGTTTACGAGTATGTTTTTATCAAGTTTATCATACTCTGAGAGTGCCAACTTCATTCAAATCCGTACAAACGTTTTGTCTCATTCAGTCGCGAACATGTAAAATTCCAATACCCACTGATTAGGTATGTGGAATCATGTTGGAATCATTCAATATTTATTGGACATAATATCAAGTAGGAGGTTTTTAATAGCACACATCAAATCTTGTAAGAGAATGGGACTTGTATTACTAGTATGGTTTTACCAGAAGTTGAAATTACGAAGGTTAAAAAGTAAAATATTTTCTTTATTTTTCGCAGTTAAGGTAACTCGTAATGCTTGACTTCCTTTTTAATCTTCGGGGATTGAATTTTCAAAAATCCTATTTTTTTATTGTCAGGGATCGTTATTCCTTAGTATGGGGAACATTATTTAAGGAAACGCTGTAAAATTTTCATGCTAGATCCACCGGATCACGCTACAAGTTGTCCGTCATTTAACCATTGTTAGAGTTTTATTCAGTATATTTTATGATTGTTGGTGTTTTTAAGAGTCTCGGAACAATTTTTTATGCACAAACATAGTATTCAGATTTGATTTGTTAAAAAAATCTAAGCCTCCCATCAATTAAGAAATTTACATTTTCAAAATGAGCCAATATGCGTTTGCAAGACTTAAGTTTGTTATCAGAAGTTTGACAAATATCAGTATAAAAATAATATGCAGCAAAATGGAGTAAAGTAGGTAATGCATTTAAATGTTGTCTGAGGAAAATTACCATGTAAAGGTAGGCATTTGACACACAAATTTAATAGTATTCTAATAAACAGTTGTAAAATAGTTGATTCTTAACTTTCTTATCAGACTGGTAGCCAACATGTTATCATATAAGATTTGATAATCAGGCATCAATGAAGGCTATTTGATATTGAAATGACTTTAAATGTGAAATCCATTCTGGTTGATATATTGACGTTATTTCATCACACCTTGAGGAGATTCGATTATCAAGGCTATGAAGTTTTCATTGAAACTAATGAAACTAACTCATCATTTTAAAATTAAGAGAATTCCAAAGTATACCAATAAATAAAGTTAAATATACTTTTGGAAAAAGGTCAAGTGGAAAATTTGCATATCAATAAATGGCGCTGAATACGATTTTTGGCTTAATTTACGGACATTGATGACTTAAATGTTATGAATAGTAAAAAATATAACAATACAAACATTAAAGTAATAAAAGTTACATCTATATAAGTAATCAAAATTTATACCGTAAATGTTCGATTTCGATTCGGGATTACAAACTATTATTCATTGATTATTTTATACTTCGCAACGCACTCGTAGCTATAAAATATTTTTAGTGTCTAGCTAAATACCCAATTTAAAACTTTAAACAATAACAACTAAAGAAAACTTAAAATATAAAAATAACTGCAAGAAAAAAAATGTGTTATACTAAATTCTAAATCGCTCTGTATCTCTATAAAGGCTATTTGCGATTTACTGACTAACTAATTCATCAATTTAAAGTCTTGTAAGTAACGGACATAGGTTAAGTGTTAGGCATTTAACTACCAACCAAATTCAATATTCTAGAAGTCATTAAATATTAAAACTTCTAGTCACAAGTTCAACTTCTAGTCAGAAGTTTAACTTCTAGTTAGAAAACTTCGAGTTAGGCATTATTCGATTACATAGAGTTGGGGACGGTCTTCTGGTTATTCTTACATCTTTTTCAAACACTTAAATAAAACCAGTGTTCGAAAGAGAGGTGTATAGTAGAAATAGACATTACAAAAGCATTCTATAAGTAATGGAGTTATAGTAATATTATAACGAAGACCTAGCGTCGGAGGAGAAAATCTTCAGCAGATTAAGTATGGAGTTATATGGTTAATATTATAACCTAGCGTCGGAGGAGAAAATCTATAGACAAATTAAGTATGGAGTTATATGGTTGATATTATAACCTAGCGTCGGAGGAGAAAATCTATAGCAGATTAACTTTATTTTAAGAATGAGGTTACAATGATTTAAGCCTACCCTAACACCTGCTTCAAATAGACGAAGATTGACCGACGAAATGACACTGGCCCATAATTTCTACCGGCCTTAAACTTCAGCCAACACTGCCAAAAATACATTTGCCTAATGGTTATAAAGAACACATATTACTCATCTAACCGCTTACTCTCTTTATATCAGACACTTTTAATCATTGTTAAAACTGAAATATTTTTGTAGCTACTTAAATTTCAAATACGTTTTAATGACCCTAATGTATCCATATGTTGTATGAATCGTTATTTTTTTCTGTATTGTAACTTGATTATAATTCGATAGAATATTAAAATACTTTGCATATACCAAACTTATTAAGATGAAGATCATATATTACTTAATTTAGAATCAAACGGTTTACTATAAATATCAAAATGTGTTGTATTTATTCTTGATTTTAATAAAATAGCTTTCAGAGAACAAGGAATTTTGAATGTAGAACTTTCACAATTAAAATAAAATTTTTAAAAGAAATGCTGAAAAAAAATATCTCTGTAAAACGGAGGCTTAAATTTTTATCATGCTTAATTTTTTACACGAAAAAAAATAAACAACTCGATTAAAATTTCACCAATAATTGGCTACGGTGAAATTGTTACCAAAATTGCTACATAAAAAAGTTTAATCTAACTACTAAGATAACTTATTTGCTGAACAAACAAATGCTTTATCATCCATATCAAAATTATCAGAAGGAGTGTTTTTTACACAACAGTAATCTTTGCAAGAAAGTTAGTAATAGATTTGGTGATGATTCATAACTCAGTAATAAAAGACAAACATTTATAATGAAAACAATATTTTGGCAGACTGAGCAAGCTCAGGAACACGATCCCGATTTCTTTGAACGAAATGTCAATAATGATTGAGGATGTAAGTAATATTATAATATTGTTTCTTATAATAAATGTACTCGAAGAAAAATTACATACCCTTTTATTTTTATAAACAACAGCTTAAGTATTGTTAATTCGACTTGTTCAAGTAATAAAAAGTACGTAAAATTTAAGATATATTTGTTTTAATGCAAGGATAATAAAATTAATTTAAACTGAAATGTTTTCATTAAATGTATCGTTATATCATTTTAATTATCTTACTTACGAGTGTTTTTATTTAATTTTTAATAACTTCACTGACTACATATTTTATAAAAATAATTGTGATTATACAACGTCTATTTCTAACAATTCATTCTAATTATGCCAGTAGGTTATATTAGATGCTATATTCCTAAAACGATGACATCTTAAAATTCCAACATTTATGTATAATTATGCAAGGCTGCTTTATGTGTATTTGGCGAAAATACGTCATTTATGGGTACCTATTTAAAATAATTAGTCTTTTCGCAGTCGCACTCATTTTGTGTTTTGTTTGTTAGCAGGTCTTCTTGCATTAATTTCTATTTCAGTAAATTAAGTTATTCGCACATTAAAAAAAATATTTTGTGGGCATTGAGTAACTTTCATAATACTAATATAGCTATAAGTATGACTATATTAATTAAACTAAAATGTAGGTCAATCGTTCATTTTATACCGATATCAATTAGTATTATCAGTGGTATAATTCAGTTGGTAAGCGTATCTCCTCGTAATTTCGCGTGTCAATTGCGCGCGAAACTGTACGTGGAAAACCGCCGCGGGCGCATTTCATGCGCTGAGCACAGTCGATTTCGCAAACCACCATCTAATGTGAACCTATTAACCTCTCCACCGAGCGGCTCAGAGTCGAAGGCGAGAGGCGGATGAAGCGACGAATAGTGCGTTCATTAGACACAAGGTTGTGCCGACCGTCCGGCCCGACTACCACCCACTCCTGCCACACCAAACAAAAATCAAAAGTAAACAAAACTATAGCTCACCTTGCCAACTGTAGTGCACTTCTACTCGCAATCTCATTGTATAAATTCAGAAGAAGGTTACTGTCGAACATATTAGCACTGCATCACAGCCATTTCTCTCACAAAAACTTACGATACGAAAACAACAACAATCCGAAGCACCAGCGATCACAGGATTATCACAACGTCCGATCCTAGGCACGTCCGTGCGCGAGCGACGTCAATTCAAACTGGCCCGGTCAAAATGACGAAAGTGAAAACATCGCACGCACAGAAAAAAAGGTTGGCGGCGGGGTACAGTCCTTGCAGGCCACCTCTCGCGCCGGCTCCAGTGACACAGTAACTGCGCGGCGCGCGCATCGCCCGACGTCTATATAACGAAACGCTCGCAGGCTCGAACCTCAAACGCAGCCGGACGGCACAAAAAGAAGATGGGCTCGCAACGGTAGCTAGGAAAGAATGAGCACAAAGAATAGCGACACGTGGGCGCGTGTGCGTGCACGTGCAAGTGTCGGTGTGCGCAGAGATAGGCGGCCGCAGGAAACTCCGTTCTCTTCCACTAGGAAAGACCTTGGAGTTGCAATGTGTACCGCCGTCGCCTACGCCGCTGTTACCTACTTGACGGTACTTATTAAACGATGATTCCATTTATATTCCCGCTGGTTGCAGTTAGCGATATACGCGGCGAAGAAAATCCTATTGGGAAATATTGCGAATGATATCGAATCGTTCCTGATTCAAGGAACTGATTCACGTTAGTTAATATGGATAGAATATTTGTAGAAAATTCTACATGACGTTTATAAAAATGTAAAAATTGGCTATTGGAGGGTTACAAGACACAAATCGGAGTATACACAAAACCTTAAGAAAGAAAAACTTACGAACGTTTTATAATTCGTCTAAGTATTACTAATTAGTTACATTATTGAAAAAAAATTATAACTTTATAGAAGTATTCCACGCCCATTGCAGATAGTGTAAATAAGGTTGAAACTGAACCAATAATAACAAAGTAACACAACAGACTACGCCTACCGTGAAATTTCAATAAGATGAAAGTTAGCTAAAAGAAAATGTCTGATACATAGTGTTTTTCGCAGGGAATAAGTAATAAGTTAAGCAATATATTTTTATGTACCGCATAAAAATGTTACTACCGAGCAATATGGTTCTTGAAAAAGTTTAAACGTACGAACATCCATGACTGTTCTAAATATAACTATGCAATTTTTTTCAGATGAGCAAACAAGTATGAGTATGATTACACTACAAAAACAAATATTGGTCTAGTTGAGAGACTAATGAACAAAGCAGATATCTTTATTGTTTCTCCAGCGCTGGCTGGTCAACCGATGAGGGCTGTCGATGGAAGCGATGATGCAATGAAAGCTGATAATGGTGGAACAACTTTGACACGTTTCGAGCGTGGGAGGTCGCCGAATTGCGCAAGAGAAAAGACGTTCCCGATTACATTTATTGGGACATAGCACAGTTTATATACTTCCGATTAAATTTCTCTTCTTTTCACAATGAAAATGAGTCAGACGTATTTAACAATAGGAGTTTATATATTGATTGATATGTATAAGCAAGAGGGCGTACGTGTAAAGACCGCATGGTTTAAAAAAATTTTTGTAACTATTTGTTTGTTTAAAGATGTGTAGAGGAATTTGTGTCCTCATCTTCATCTACTTCTTGACAAAGCACCTTTGCAAAATATAGGTCG
>DWOV01000045.1:0-10847 GCA_018251275.1 Niconiades incomptus | reverse complement strand
CTCACTCACTACCCACCGAACCCTATTTTATTTAACTTCTCTTCTACGGTAGCGTCATTATTTTTCCCGATACGTTAGTGTATTTACAAAACGGATCTCCCATTTTGTTATCGATATAAACTTACTTGACCGAACGATCAGATAAAGTAACATATTGGAGTTTTATTGTTTTCTTTTCCTCATCCGTATTTACTTTATACTCGAAGCTAAGATATCGCGTAAACAAAGGTAATACCCCACGATTCACCGGAGAGGTTCCGAAAACACGACATTTGAACATCTTAACGTAGCGGTAACTAGTCTGTTTTCATAATAGATCCAAAGATTTGACGATAAGTATGGTTATAATATAACAGCGTAATTTTGATTTTTTTTTTGTATTTAAACGCCATTAGCATTGTCAAACAACTCGGATCAAGCAGACTGACGTCATGAAGAAGATGGCAGACTCATGGGGTTCAGAAAGCTTATGACCGATTAAAGAAGCGCAGATTAGAGAAGACCAATGTCCAAAAGTTAATGTCCAAAAGCTGACGGTTGAACTCTCTACAGCGTTAACCCATGAATAGCCCAGTGAGCACAGTTCTCTTCTCATAACTGAGGAGGTTTCGAGCATGCTCCACCACGCTACTCTAGTGCGAATTAGTGGAGGTGTTAGTGACCCCAAGTATCAAAATTTTTTATGCCAATTAAAGGCCTTCGATCTGGGAACGCTCGAGATCGATGGCTTAACGTGCCCTCCGGAACACGCTCGATAAATTTTGCTACTATTGGTTACCCATTCACTATCGACCACGCCAGTAGTTGCTTATCTTCGTTGATCAATTAAAATTGACACAAGCACTTAAAATCGAGCGTTATAATAATATGCATAATTTGTTTGAAAAGCGTAATTATTATCGTAATGAGATGGCTATATAGGATTTTATTACGTAGCAATATAATATAAGCAAGATACTTAATTTTAAGCTTACAATTTCCCATTTAAACTTCTTGTTGTCATTCCTAGTGTTTTGTTATCGTCATAAAGTTCCTCGTATTGCGTCAGCTACGACCTGGACATGTTGCAGTTTTATTACTTTTATTTCCTGTTTGTTCGTGAGTTATTTACTTTAGTAGATAAATGTACTTCGACCACAAAAATGAAAGTTTGTCTTTTAACTTTCGTAAGCAAAAACTTATTGAGGAACTTTTGTTAAGGCAATGTTTCATTTAATTTGAACTTTGGAATCTGTTGTTGGAACAAATGAAGGCTAACTATCCACATCCAAAACTTTAATATATATTTATTATCCTAAGTTATTTGTCTTCTCGTTTCTAGGGGATGGATTCTACTTATCTAATAGATAGTAGGTAGTAAAATCTGAAATTGTTGTGTTTGTCGTTGGTATAAATAAAATTATATTATTCACATGACATCCAAAGGCAATAAACTTGTTTCTATGTGTGTTCGTTTGCGTATTTTGTCCAGATTGAGCTGTAAAAAGGTTAAATATATATCATGAGAATTAGATTGGTTGAACTGAACTATTATTAGGCATAATAGTCGGTCTAAAACACGAGACTGAATTTGTAAATTAATATTGCGCCTTAAGCTACAGACAAAACGTCTGTCTGAGCCATGTTACAGCGTGAATTACTTAATATTGTTATGAATTAATTTTAATGTTACTATAGTTAGGTATTGTAATTATATATTAATAGACTTTAGTTTAGTTTAGTCAATACTAACGTAAATAACAAATATATGGACAAAAAAACTGAATGCATCTAGATTTTGAACTAGTAGCATGAGTTATCTTTTTATTTTAAGAGTTTTTGAATGTCATCCTAACGATCAACGGATACTGCAATCTTAACATTGTTTTCCAAACCGAAGTAAGTTGAATCGCTAGTCTATAATAATAGCAAAATGGAGGTGGGAAAGGCAGGTAGCTGACGCGGCGCCAAGTTTCCAACAAACAAACCAATAAACGTCGTCTGCAAGACAATTTTGGGGGAGAAGACAATTATTTATCTTTCATCCGTTCATATTACAAAACGCAACGTCTATTTACTCGCTGGTGTGCCCGTAAATTTTATAAAGGGACGGATTTGGATGCTGATTTGAAAGTTAATTAAATCTTTTATGTTTATTTTGAACCTTTATTTATTTGTACCGAGCTGCGTGGCGGAGTATGCGTACGGGTCGCAATTAAATTCGTGGACGATTTGAAAATGTTATAGGTATTGGAAATTGTACTTAGTGGTAGGTAAGTATGAAGTGCTCAGAGTAAGGCGGCTAGCGTCGGTCCCCAGTACTCGACTAAGTTGAGCGGGTGAGCGCTAGTGGCAAAATTCCTTGAGTGTTTTCGTACTTCGGAGGGCACGTCAAGCCATCGGTCCCAGTTGTTATCATTAGGAAACACTTAAGCCATGTCGAGGCCTTTAGGGTCATAGGGTCCGACACTTGGATTGGCCACTCATCCGTCCACCAATCTGCCCTGGAGCAGCGTGGTGGAACATGCTTTAGGCCTCCTCAGTTATAAGAAGAAACTACTCAGTAGTTTACCGTTAATGAGTAGAAGTCAGGCCAGAGGAAAGTATTTAAACTGCAAATCGTAAAATGGTTATTTTTATGGAAAAAACGACAAATGAGTAGACTCGCAAGATGGTATAATTATGGTCTATATCGTTAATGAACATCACTAACTAAGGTACCGGTATTGCGTTACCGATTAAAAAAGCACAGATTTATTTGTAGATAAATATTCTAATTACAACACATTCGTTATTATTTGTTTTTGTCATAGAGGAAAAGCAAATTGTGACACTTTTACTGACACAGAGGAACTTGGAAATTATGTAATAACTTTGTCAATGTTAGCAAGTGGGTAGTTTATAAAAAAAAATACTTTCATAATCCTTCTCATTACTCGTTAAAAAAATATTTTCCCCAACTGTTTTATTCGTCTCGTCAAACGCAAAATATGGTATAAAACGTATGTTAAAAAAGAATTTTTAGTTAATCGATTATTTATGACAATGTTATTTCATAAGTTATTTTTATTTTGCGGCGTTAATTATTCCGCCCCAACCAGGGTTGTAGATACAAGCGAGTGATCACAAATGTTAGATAAATACACAATGTGGTGGGTACTTACTTTTGGTTTCGAGCGTATAAACCAATAATAATAGAAACTTAACAGTATTATCTCAGAATTTTGACCGAGGTTATCATAAATGAAAAACGTACTGCCGATTTGGAGGCTACTTTATTACTAGAATTCAGACATAACATAGATACATGCAGGGTGGCCTCATCCGGTGGCCCAGACTGCTGAGCTGTTACATTCTACGGCGCGTCGCCGTTCGTTGCTACACTACATAAGTACATAAAATATATTTAATCTAAAGCCGATGATGATTGAGGGGTAACCATAACTCCTCCGACCTTAAGAGGGAAATTATCGGAAGGTTCGAGTTTAGAATCATTCCGAGAATTTTTCTTTAACAATAAACATTTAGGCAATTTTAGCCAAATTATATAAATCAAAAATAAAAGAAAACTGAAAATTATTAAACCTAAGGTTACGTACCCTAAATTAACACTGAAGCTAAAGTCCTTCTGTCTACTCAACACATCTTTTATCACTTCACTATGCTTTAACGAAAAGGCCATATATTTCACTTCATCTAAACTAACTCCCTTCATATTAACTACACTTTCTTCGGGTAGAGTCTTATTCACGTTCAACTGGGGCAACGCGACAATTGGGATCCTTTCTGCAAAATCCGATGCCACAAAAGCACGGCGGCGCAATTTTATTTCATGGATTAACAGTTCACAGGGCTCATCCATTGTTACCAGGTAAGTGCCAAATATAAGCTGTTTACTAATCTCATCTCCACATTGCTTAGTAAGGGTTGTTCGCAGTCTACTATAAAGTAACCAGCTATTGGCGTTGACTTCCTGGGTCCTGATCTCTTCTATTTGAATTTCACGCCGTTCACAGGGTGTGTGATCTTTCTCGAATTTCATCAACTGCTCTACACAGGTAAGTTCATAGTATAGAGCTTGACTATCTGCGTTACATAAGTACTGATCACCAGAAGATAATTGACGGCAGGGTTTTATAAGCGGTAAGTACTTCATGCCTTTCGCCAGAAGATAAGGGTATTTAGGGATTATAGTAAAGGTTTTATTTTCGGTCTCATGGAAAATTGGTAAGGAATATATCTTAAAATAATTATACATTGATTTATCAGTAAACGGAACTTCCATTATAAAAGTTATCTTATTATCTTTAATAAAGGATTTTACACAAATAGTTTCTTCGATTTTTAATAAATTTTCCTCTAATGGTGGATATATTAAATTTTCATGGTTGGAAATCAAATTTAGGTGATACAATAATTCTGTAGAGTTTACAATTGATTGATGTAATATTGAGATCTTACTTAATGCTAATGCTGTTTCTATTTCACTTAGACTTGCAAAGATTGTACGAAAACTACTCGTAAATACCGAAAATAATCCTGTGAGGTAAGTTATGAAAATCCAACTATTTTGCTTACTACTTAAATCTTTCATAAGGACTTCAATCTTTGTCAGTCGATTGTGAAGATTTACAGTATTCTTATTTATGGTTTCAGTCACATTAATAAAACTGTCAAACATCTTGGAGATTATTGTTAATTTTTCCGAAGAAACAATTTGATTGTGCTTTAGTTCCGAAATAAGTTTTTCATACCTTATTGCGTCATTGTGATCTAAATTTCCCGTTATCAATTTTATAACAGAACCCAATGGATTTAAAAGTCCTCTCTTAGAACGTTTCTGCGGAACTAGTTGTCGGTATTTTTCTACAGTTATGTCGCGTATAAACTCTGTGTGAATTTTCATGTCTATAAATTCTTGAGAATATGATGCGTTCCAATCAATAAGTTTGCACATTTGTTGGTAGTTAATCGATACGCGATTTAAATCATTATGAATCTGTTCTAGGCTTACAACCTTAATTATAGTCCAGTGTCCAACTTGAATACTTGCTTGGCCCTCTTTTACAGGGAATATTCCAGGGTTCCCTTCAAGATTTTTTAGATGAAGAGCCAGCGATGGCATCGCCACAAGTAGGATGCCACACCACCTGCGGAGGGCGTTTGACATTTTTAATAGGGGTCTTAGTAATTCTTTCTCCTATTAATATGGGGAGAACATTCCTTTCAGCTTGACCTACAACTTTTGCCTTAACATATCTAGGTTTATCTTTACTTTTACGCTTATTAACATCTTTTGCAAAAATAGTGTCTCCTTCATTAAATCTAACAACTTCACCACCTTTCTTTTCTCTATGCTTTTCTTTTATCGCTACAATTTTATTTGCAAGATGCTTATACATTATCTTAATACGCTTTGCATGATCTTTAATAATTTTCTGGAAATATTGTTTTTCTAACTCTATACCATAGGGGCTACTTGCGTCGGTATGCCCGAACACAACTTCAAATGGAGTAAGTTCAGTAACAGAATGAATGGTATGATTATAAGCCATAACCGAATACATCATCGTGGATGCAGCATCAGTACACCTCTTTTCGTAATTTGCCAATCTGTATATTTCAATCAATGTTGAATGGAAACGCTCAATTAAGCCCATTGAATTAGGGTTATTTGGCGTACCAATGTGAAGCTCTACTTTATGTAAACTTAAAAATTCCTTCATTAATTCGTTGTTGAATTCGGTCCCTGGGTCTGAACTTATTTTTCTGGGGATGCCATAATAAGAAAAATATTTCATTAAGGCTCGGACAACCTCTGGAGTAGATTTATTAGAAATTTCAATGGCCTGCCCCAGTTTACTAAAGGCGTCTATAAGGGTAAGATAAGTTTTACCTTCGATACTAAACAAATCTATAAATAGTTCCTGAAACGGAGCATCTTGAGTTTGTGTCAATTGTAGGGCTGGTTTGATAGGCCTTCTATCGTACTTCATTTTTCGGCATGCCATACAACTGTTAATAATTGCTGTTACTGTTTCCTGCATTTTATCCCAATAATAATTTCTACGAAGCCTAACTAATGTTTCTTTAATGCCACGATGACATGTCTTTCCTTCATGGCATTTAAATACTATATCTCTCTGTTCTTTTTCATCTTCAACGTATATTACTCTTTCTGTACATTCATAAAGATCAAGCCCTTCTTTAAAATTTTGAATTATTACATTACTGAATAATCTACGGTGTTCTTTATCCCCAAAATAAATGAAATATTTAATTTTAGATTTTATGTATGCTTTTAAAAATTCTTTTACTAACTCTGGGTTATCTTTTGGCAGGAAAACTTTTAACACCTTCTGCTTTTTACTTGAGAGATCTTTTACTTGTAATTTATTTTGGAGCCACGAGAACACTAGAATTTGATTAGGCTTATTATCTATAGCTTCGTGTAAGATGGGAATTCCTACGGACTCATTTAAAGCTGAATGAACTGTACCTGATTTACTAGATTCAGACACGGGGCCCTCATTAACAGTTTCATCCACGATTTCCATACTACTAGCACTTAATGTTCTACTCATGTCTGATATAGTTATAGTCGAAGAATCACTGTGGTCTGTGCTGTCATTACAATTAGACTTCTCTGTTACTCCACTATTTAAATTATTTTTATTTATACAATTTTCATCAACATTAACTACTAATGATTGATTATCGTCTACTAAATCTAAGGCATTTAATTTTATCCTAGAAAAGGCATCAGCGTTGGTATTTTGCTTGCCTTTTTTGTAAATCAATTCAAAGTCATAGTCCTGTAAGCGAAGTCCCCAACGTGTAAGTTTACTACTAGGGTCTTTCAGAGATCGAAGCCATACTAAAGGACGATGATCCGTGTATATGTAAAATTTTTTACCATATAAGTATGGTCGGAAATGTTTGACCGCCCATATTATAGCAAGTAGTTCACGTTCGATCGTACTGTAACGGGATTCAGTATCGCTAAGGGTACGACTAGCATACGCAATAGGTTTATCACTGCCAATTACTCCCTGCGACAAAACTGCACCAAGAGCTACGTTAGATGCGTCAGTCGTAAGTATGAAAGGTTTGTCATAATCAGGGTATTGTAGAAGAGGGGCATGTGTCAAAAGTTCCTTGCATTTGTTAAATGCGTTGATGTATTTTTGATCTATTACAATTTTGTTACATTTTTTTAAACATGATGTCAATGGTTGAGTAATTTTTGCAAAGTCCTTTATAAAACGTCGGTAGTATCCTATCAGTCCAAGAAAACTTTTGATTTCAGTCGTCGTTTTGGGTAAAGGGTATTTAAGTACAGCCATAATTTTGTCATCGTTAGGTTTTAGTCCGTCTTTAGTAATTGTATGTCCTAGGTATAATACTTCCTTTCGTAAAAACTCAGATTTTTCTAATTGAACTTTCATGTTAGTCGCTCTTAGTCTGTCAAAAACTGTTCTTAAATTTTGAATCATATGATCAAGGCTATTTCCACATATTATAATATCGTCTAAATATACCATACAATGTAGCCCTTGTAAACCACGTAAAATGTTGTCCATAGTCCTCTGAAACGTAGCCGGGGCAGTTTTTAACCCAAACGGCATTCGGAGGAATTCGAAATGTCCATTTTGTGTAGAAAAAGCCGTTTTCTGTCTATCATTTTCGTCTAACTCAATTTGATGGTATCCGCTTGCTAAGTCAAGTGTAGTGTAGTAAGTGCTCTTACCTAACTTGTCAAAAAGGTCATTAATGTTTGGTAGTGGGTATTTGTCATCCGTTGTAATCTCATTAAGTCGTCTGAAGTCAATAACCATTCTATACTTCCTTTCACCAGATGCGTCAGTCTTTTTAGGCACCAAGTGAACTGGGGCATTCCAAGGCGAATGCGATTCTTGAACAACATTGTCTTTTAATAATTGATCAACTTGTCTGTTAATTTCGTTTTGGACAAATGGAGCCTGTCTATATGGTTTCACATATATAGGGTCTGCGTTCTTAGTTCGTATGTGATGTTTTACTGTATTAGTGAATGTCAAGGGCATTTGGTCACAATAAAATATGTCCTTGTATTCTTGACAGAGTCTATAAATTTTTTCTCGTTCTTCTTCGTTTGTGTGGTCAAGTCTAAGTCTGTTCAAATTGTCTTCAAGCAATCTGTCTGTCTCTATTCCCGTCTCATTATGAGTATAATTTACATTACAATCATCACTTTCATATTTTGTTACAGAAAATGGATGTTTTATATTAAGTCGTTGTGAACTTTCTGAACAATTTTGGACTACTGTATATGCGTATCCATTTACACAGTTGACTAAAGCTCTAGGCATACGCAAACCGTTATCAAATTCGTGAAAATCAATTATAGCATCACCAGAATGTTGATCAATTGGTAGCTTAACTCGTTGCTCGGTTCGTGGTAATATATCAATTATGTAATTTAGATTATTATTTATTATAGGAATACAAGTAGTGCTAGTTGTTAACATTTGATTCTTTAAATCAATTACTGCACCTAACTGTTGCAAAAGGTCATTACCAATGAGCCCGTCATATCTTGGATCAACATCGTATAAATAAAATTTATGCCAAGTATCGGTTGCAAATGTCGGTAAAAGAGGAATTTCTATTGCCTTATCATGCATACTAAAAGCATGTGTGCTAATCACTACAAAATTTTCATTTCTAATATATTCACTGAAATATTCACAAGCCTTCCGGGGACTCATAAAAGATCTCATGCTCCCAGTGTCGATCATCATTTTTGCGTCTATTTCTTCTAGATAAATGTAAGGAAGCTTTAGATTAGGATCACAATTTAATTCTAAGATTTCTTGTCCTTGCTCGAGGCATCTTTCTGAAAATTTATATTTTGACTATCATTTGTTGATTCAAAATCATTGTAAGTTACGTTAAAATTATCCATGTAATTTAAATTAGTAGAGTCGTCACCGTTATATAATGTATTGTCACTGTAATATTCGTTATAGTATTCATACTCATTCATACATACATACGGACTGACTTCACACTCATAATCATTCATATTTAGTTCATTTAACTTAAAACCTTGTTGTGGTCTCGATGGGGCTGTTCTCATCGAAACATCTTGGTCTTTTAAAACCTGAGGGGTATTCGATTGAATTTGTTGTAGCGGCTTGTATCCGAATTGTTGCGGTGGTTTATATCCGAACTGTACGGGTGGCCTATAGCCAAATTGTTGAGGGGGCTTATAACCAAATTGTTGAGGTGGCTTATAACCAAATTGTTGAGGTGGCTTATAACCAACTGGTTGGAACGGTCTATAACCGAACTGTTGAGGTGGTCTATAACCAAACTGTTGGAGTTTTAAGCTTGGTTGAGGACGATAACCGAATACAGGTCGGGACGTTTGACCTTGACCTATAAATTGAGGTACCGATTTTTGTGCATTATGGGGAAAGTTAAATTTTGACTCAAAGGGTATCAAAGATTTATTTCCTGTTTGATTACTACCATGAATGCGGTTACGCGCATTATATTGTTCTAGGAAATTTACTTCTTCAAGGACAATGCTTAAGGCTGCTTCCAGGGTTGTGGGCGCCTTAAGTCTAACGACACGCACCATATTTTCAGGAAGGTTATATAAAAATACATTAAGAGCTGTATTGTTATAAATAATCGATTTAGCGCGTTTTAATTCCTCATTATCAATTGAATTCACCTTTGACATTAATAACGAACGAACACCTTGAATTCTGTTACAAAAATCCAAAAAACTTTCACTGGATTTAATTTTTAAAGATTCTAATTCAATATTGATACACGCTTCACTACGCGGATCTCCAAAATGTTGAATTAACAATTCTTTTAAAGCGGACCAGTTAATAATATCTTCGCGTTCTGATAAAAGCGCAGCTGCATCCTCTCTTAGTCTACTCGTTAAAGCATTAAAAACGTAGAGATTTTGTTCGGTATTTCCCTTAAATCTATCCACCACATATTGACATTTCCGTAAATAAAGGTTTAACTGTCTTTTATCACCATTAAATAACGGAATTAATTCTATAATTTCTTTTGGTATTTGTTCGATAGTTTGAGTAGTCATAGTTACAGAGTAGTAAACTTTTAGAGGTAGCAACTCACTTTATTAAAATTAAAATTATATAGAATTTCACACACATATGACACAATAAAATGAACAGTTGAAGCAGAAAATTTATGTAAAAATATAAAATTTAAGGTTTTAAGGTATATAATGTAAATTTTTTAGGAATTGTATAAAATTAATATGTGAAATGTAGCAAAAAAAGGCAAAAATGTATGTATTTAGAACTTCTTATGTAAATGATCACTGATTTTTAAGAGATTAATTGTATATAAATGTTAAATCACTTTAATAGAATTACTATATTTAAATGCTAAATTATTAACTCTCTATAGTGACTCTACGCTACGTTTATTTCGCAGAATTTAAACTAGATAAGACCATAAAATTTCATACAGGCAAATCTTTCTATAATAAAATTAAACACTGTTACATGAGCAAGGTTTGATCTCAAATATAACAACTAACATTAAAATAAAATTAATACGGGAGGATTTTGGGAACAAAGGATTGGCGAAAAATTGTACTCACCAGCCGCCTGTAACTCCCATCCTTGATGTTTCACTCACTCGATCATACAAAAGAATATTTATTTGGTTCGCAGGATTTCTCTAATTTCGTACAAATTTGCAGATTCGATGCTAACGACGAATTATAACGAGAAAATCCTCACCGGCTGCGCCACTTTTGGTTTCGAGCGTATAAACCAATAATAATAGAAACTTAACAGTATTATCTCAGAATTTTGACCGAGGTTATC
>DWOV01000044.1:0-10857 GCA_018251275.1 Niconiades incomptus | reverse complement strand
GAAAAGCTATAGGTAGCAAGTCTAAGAATAAGTCCATGTGATAATTTCAAGGCTTATGTGTTATAGGCTTCGACAGGGCTCTACAACGGGTCGGCGGATTATGATATTATGAGGTGTTATTAGCAAAAATAATTATATTTATACACTAAATAGAATTGTTAATAGACAAATATTTCTAAATATACTTTCATGCATCTGATATCACACATACTATAGTACGATTATTCATTAGATTACACTAATTTCGGTGCCTATATCTACTAAACCACATAACGTAACCTAATAATTTAAGTTTATAATCTGCCGGTAAGATATCCATTAAGTGGTATCTTCGAGCCCACGACTATATTGATAATAATTACTTTAATTATTTTCTCGCTCAAAGCCGTTAATCGGTCGCTGTCAAACACGTCCATTAATCCGGACCACCTGAGGATAACATTTTGTCCAGTTTACGCTGGAATTAATTTAGTAATACTTTAGAAGTTTAAATCGTTTAATTGTTGTAGTTACTTAAGTGAGAGTTTAAGATGTCTGGTTAATTAATTAGTTTGCAAATTCCTTTCTAGTTTTATATTTTTTTACTTAATTTGACGTGTTTGTATTTTAGTGTTACATATAAAAAATTCAAATATCAAGTTTAATTTGGGTCATATCTCAATTTTAGATGGAGCTGAAATTTTGCATGCGTAAATCGGATGACAACGCAATGTTATGAAGACATACAGTTGATGCACTTGAAGGTGGGAGATGGAATTCTGGCTTGCATACAAATAAACCTATCGAGTTTGAGGTCATTGGTTTCGTCTTGAATGCGTTCATTTGACTTGATAAGAGCGTGTTTCTTGGTTTTTAAACTAAGTTTTTAATTGCAACATTTGTTTAGTGTAATTAGTTAGATATCGATAATAATGCAATCTCGTTGTTTGGAGCAATAAGGCTCAAATATTAGGTATCTGTCTTCTGCTTCTTTACAACCCATAACTGTCCCACTGCTGAGCTCCGGTCTTCTCTCCCGATGTGAGGGGTACAGGCCATAATCCACCACGCTGGCCAAGTGCGGTTTGGCAGGCTTCACACACCTTTAAGAACTTTATTGAGGACTCTTAGGTGTGCAGGTTTCCTCACGATGTTTTCCTTCACCGAAGCAAGCGATAATTAATTTCTAATATCTAATACTTATTAATCCATTCTAATATTATAAAAACTAAAGTATGTATATTTGTATCTTCCGTTTTCACTATAAAACAGCTGAATTTATATTAATTTAAAAATATTAATAGGACATAGGCAATGTTTCGTTGCGAAAAGAATACTCAAATGGATTGAAACAGGGCGCACATTTAGAGGCAACGAAAATTAAAAAAACATATTAAGAAATATCCGGTAATTATCGATTTTTATAATTTTATAAAATCGGTATTTACTGCGTTCTAGTAATGACCTTCTTGTATGGAAAAATATAATTTCAGCAATCAAAGCCACGAGTACAACACTTCTCCTACACAAATTCTCCTGCCTCAAATTCTCACCTAGACCACAAATTGTCTGGTAGAAGAATCAGAAGAATGCCTCTGGGCATTAAGTCCACCTTTTGTAATTATTTACCTAGCTCTTAAGTTTAAACAATAGTTTTAAATAAATAAATATAAAATAATTGTGATAATATTTTTTGTTCTAAATTGAACTAAAGTTGTTGTCGTCTATAAATTCAGACTTATCAAAATATAGATCTTATAAGATATTTGGGTACGAAGTCCAAAAAGTCTGAAATTAAAATTTTTATCTCGTAATAAAATTAATATCCGGACGTGTCCGTATTAAAAACTCGTAATTAAAAGAGAATATATTTTTTTTCCGCTATAAGGATAACGATACGAGTTAAAGCATCATTCATTAATGCAATAACGATGTGATTTTCAATTCAAGTTGTAGTGCCTCGTAAGAGCATCGTAAATGAATTTACGTTCGATTTTACACTATAAATTAATATGCGTCAATTAAAATTGCTAGCAGACTTTATAATATGGTCGTTAGAGTACGAGAACATGGCTTCTCATTACGAAAAATGTGGGAGTGCTCTGAAGTCACCTACGCGTAACTGTTTTCACGCTCGGTGACGCGGGGCAATAGGGCTGTACTTTGACTAGTTGCAAGAGAATTATTTAATTAGAAGACGAAATAAAAGACACAGTCATATTTTTCATTTTGTCTAAAGAACTAACAGCACTCTTAACGAAGCCAAACCTTTGAAGATTTGAATTACATTACAAAAATAATTTGTATACTTATATCATCGTACAGTATTTTTTATTTATTTTATATTATTTTTATTTTGTATAAGGTATTAATTTGACTCCATCTGTTCCTATGATAATGCTCAAAGTTTCGATAGACAATACCTATCTTATCTTCGGCTTTATAAGAGTCTACCCACTAGTGTCCCAGTAAAGACTATAATGCAGTTTGTTGTAGAGGTTAATGTTCTAATCCAAGCGCGGGAAGTTCTTAACAATTACTTTCTGCTAAACGATATCAACCGAGACTGACACAAAACAATAAAGTAGTAATAATTCGTTAAATTTGAATTGAATTTTAAATTTGAATTTAATGATACTGATATGAAATCTTAGGTTATTTTCACTATCGTTTTAGCTATGTTTGTTTTCCGTCATTTTCTCGTTAAATATTATGGTTAGCTTAATGCTTAATTCATTCTCTATTACATAATTATGAATGATTTGTAGATTGTTCTAAGAATTGAAGATCGAAGTTTTTTTTTACGATATAAATTAATGAAATAATTATAACAGTTAATATACCTACACATCTATTTTGAGAATTTAAAGTAAAATCTTATTAATAATTAGGTTACGAACGAATTATTATCAGTTGATTTTACTTAACATCTATTTGAAATATTTTTTAAATTTTGTATTATAGTAAAAAACGATACACGAAACGAAACTATAAAATAACTTTATTCACATCTTTAATACTTATCTAGATGTTTCTGCAAACGTTTAAATTATTTTTCTTTCGTTTTCGCGCAGCGACAACCCTATGTGCATTTAGATGGGAAGATTTCAGTATTACCCAGCAGTTTAACCAACCGTGTGTACGGGGCTATCGCTCGTACGAATCTTTCTAGATAACAACTGTACGTTTCCCTAACAAAAGAACTCTTTCTACACACGTGCATCTAAGAAGTAAATGCTTCGCTATGTACTAAAGGGATACTGTTGTGTTGTGAAATACGTTAGTATTCACCATTATACAATTCTGACCGTTACGCCCGCATCCGGAAAATAAAGTTGTAGATAGGACTTTCTTAATGTATTTTAACATAAATGTATTCATTATACATGTTTTACGAAGTTAACTCGCTAAAAGGGGTTTCTTATTATGTATGCCTCCATGAATGCAGTCTATATTGTATACTAGCTGATACATAAATTACGTAAGCCATATTGTATTATAGTTTTTGTCAATAAAGCAATATTATTGCGCGGGGAGCGCAAGAAGTGTAGACGCACAGTTGATAGCTCTTCAATTAAAAATTGTAAAGTGTTGGTCAAAATACAAAAATCATACCTAAAGTTATATATTCCTATACCTAAACATACGGGCAACTAAGTGTATTGTGTTTAATATCAATTACTTTTACTGTTTGTGAAATATCAAGCAAAATCTAAAACCAAACAACGGCAAAAGTGAATAATACAAGTGAATTGAGTGTGACTCATCGTGTGTCGGTTCGATTCTGTGTATTACCATATATGGGCATAAACGATTGCCACTAACTCTAACAGAAGCAATATTTACAAACTGACCCGTACATTCGTCGTTGTTTCACACAGTACCGATAGCCGTGTGGTAGACGAGACCATCTTGAGAGATCGATAAACGAAGACCGTGCGATCGAATCCCATGAAAGGCGAAGTGAATATTATGTACTTTTTTTCACCACTTTTTGCCAAAATAGCAAATAAAATATATTTATTTACTTCAACGATAATTATATAATAACCTATGAAGAGAAAATATAAATGACATATTTTATACCTATATTTTTTTTACATAAAAAAGAAATTGAAAATAAAATTATACACAATAATTTAAAATATACCCAAAATGGATAAAGAGAATATTACTTTTAGAAAAAGAAGAATTTGCCCATCTTTAGAGTCTCTACCAAACCTTACTAGGAATTCATTAGACACTTTAGAGTCATCCGAATTAACTAATAATAGCCTACCTGATCTATCATTCTGGCAAAGCAAGGAAAATAATAGCTTCGCAGAGGAGATAAAACACTTGGAAATAAAATTACAATCTGCTAATAATGAGATAGACAATTTATTGTACGAAAATGAACAGCTCAAAAAACAAATAGTCGCGCTTGAAAATAAAATCAAGGACCTGATGAATATCTTATGTTCATCCCGTAGATATAAGAAAACCACCTCTATAACAAAAAGTAAACTATCCAGAAGAAGAATAAGTTTCCTGAGCGAGGATATTGATGTCGTTGAGGATTCGGGTATACAGGGTTCTGGCATACAGCGAAATGACCAGATCATTGAAAAGAGTCCCCCATCTTTAGATTCTCCTGCAGCGTCTTTTAATAACTGTACACCAAAACCAACAATTACTATATTAGGAGGACAGCAATGCAGTGGTCTAGCATCACTGTTACTGAATAAAAGGAGCGACACAAAAATTATTAACTACTCTGTTTTTGGGTCAATAAAACCATTTGCATCAAGCGAAGATATCCTGCGAGATTGCTCTCATATTAAACTAAAAGGCCAGGACAAACTAATCGTCTGCGTTGGAGAAAATGACAGAGATCCTTTGAAAATGTCATTTGAACTGTACAATATTCTATCGAAATTCCCTAATAACACCATTTATATTCTACAAGTATTACACAATCCATATCTTAATACATCTAAATTGAATCGTGAATTAAAATTAATATGTCAGCAGTTCAAAAATAGTATGTTCATTGAATTCAACCCACATCATATAACAAATCAATTCCAATTACAAAACTATGTTTGCAATAAAATTAACTTTAATATTGACTGTAGAGATTATGAATATATTTATATACGAAATAGAAAACTTCTGACAAAAAACGTGCCCGGACAACAACAATCGCATAATAATACTAACCCAAAAAAGCAAAGGACAATTGACTTTTATTTTAATAAAATAGACACAAATAAAAAAATATATAATAAGATAACTGAGCCAAAAAAGGGAACCATACCGTACTACTTTATCAAGACAAAAAAGACACCAAATTCACAAAAAGCTTCACAAGATGAAACCTTTTTTCGTCCGAAATAAGCAAAATGAAATTAGTATTTTGCATCAAAACATAGCTGGCTTGCATTATAAACGGGATTTACTGGAGGTTAGCCTATCTGAATTAAGTGATACAAATAAAGAACCGGATATCATCTGTCTCTCAGAGACATTCGTTAAAAAGGGACATGAACACACTTTACAACTCAACAACTATAAACATGGTTCAAGTTTCTCAAGGGACAAACAAAGAGGCGGCGTTTGTATCCTATCAAAAAGGGGAATTATTAGTAAGGAATTAGAAATTGTCAAAGATTGGTCCGTGTGTAAAGAATTTGAATGCTGCGGTATTCAAGTAAAAAACTTTAATTTAATTATTATATGTGTTTACCGGACTCCGGATTCAAACGTGTACTGCTTTCTTAGCAAAATACAAGATATGTTACATGTATTGACAAAAAGATATTACAAAGAGAATTTTGTCATCGCAGGAGATACAAATATCGACATTATGAAATGTAATAAAATTACTCGTTATTATTTAGATGTACTTAATAATTATAATCTTACTATGCATATTACTATCCCGACGCGTAGGCAATCGTGTATTGACCACATATTCAGTAATACAAAGACGGCAGAGTCCCATCTATTATATCTAGGACTGTCTGATCATGAGACAGCTCAAATGCTCTTGGTTCCAATACAGAAATCTAAAGCTCAAAACAACAAACATTTTTTTACATATGTACGTGACCTCTGCGATGAAAATTTATTAAAATTTAAAAATTATATCCGTAGCTTATCGTTTTCAGATATCCGTAATAAATCAGACGTGAATGAAGCATTTAATCTTTTCCACGAGATAATATGTCTCATATATAAATTGTGCTTCCCACTTAAAAGATTAAAAATTTTTAAACGGGTTCAAAAACCAAAGTGGATATCAAAGGGCATCAAAAATAGCTGCAAAATGAAAGGAAAACTTCGAATACAATATTACAAACACAAATCACCTAGAAAACATATTGATTATAATCGCTACTCAAAAATCTTAAAACGATGTGTAATGCTAGCAAAACGAATCTGTAATAAAAAATATATAACAAGAAGTAAAAATGTATGTAAAGCTACATGGACAATAATAAAAGAGGAAACAGTAAATAAACTAGACTATGAGGAAATAGAATATATTTTTTTGAATGGCAAGAAAATAGTAAACCCAAAATCTATCGCTTCCTCTTTTAATGATTTTTTCGTAAATAGCACAGAACATAGTAATAGTGTACATGACAACATCAACATTGTACCTAACACCATTTTCTTGAAGCCCTGTGCGGAGACTGAAATAATAAACATAATCAAGAGTTTAAAAAATTCAAACTCGGTGGGCTATGATGATATATCGACTAAAGTAATTAAAGAAATAGCTTTTGACTTAGCACCTGTTCTCAGTGATTTAATAAACTTATCTTTTGAAACTGGTACATTCCCTTCAGCATTAAAAAAATCTATTGTTAAACCCTTATTTAAGAAAGGCGATAAAAGTGATATTTCCAATTATCGACCCATTACCTTAATTCCAGTGTTGTCGAAGATATTTGAAAAATGCATGCAAAGAAGATTAGTTACATTCTGGAATGCCAATAACGTAATCAAAACACAACAATATGGTTTTCAGAAAGGTAAATCTACCACTCTAGCTGGGTTTGCATTAACCAATAAAATCATAAAAGGACTTGACAATAAACTTAACGTAACAGTTTTATTTTTTGACATGTCTAAAGCCTTCGATCATGTTTCTCACGATATATTAATTTCAAAATTAGAAAATAGTGGTATTAGGGGTTTAGCGTTACAATGGATTAGCACATATCTTAAAAATAGACAGCAATGTACACAAATCTGGAAACTAAATAGGAAAAACGAGATATGTCAATATAGATCTGACTTTAAAATTAATGGAACAGGCGTACCACAGGGAAGTGTGCTTGGACCACTCTTATTCTTGCAGTACATAAACGACCTTCCTGACATCACCACCAATCCATGTATACTTTTCGCAGATGACATTTCCATTATTCTTACATGTAATAATAATATTGACATAAAACAATTTGAAATTAATATTAATAAAGAAGTAGAATTAGTAAATAACTGGATGACTAAAAATAATTTGACATTAAATACTAAAAAAACTAAATATATACAATTCCTGACTAGAAATAAACCTCACAAAAAGATAAACATACATCACCAAGAAAACATTATAAATGAAGTTGACGATACAGTATTTCTTGGTATAACAATAGACAAACATTTAAGTTGGACAAAACATATCGATATTGTATGCAAAAAAATTAATAAATTTACTTATGCCCTTGCCAGACTGCGACAAACCTCAACAATTGATACTGCTCTCGCTGCGTACTATGGTTATGTGGAATCGACATTAAGATATGGATTGTTGCTATGGGGAAACTCAAGTCATGTTAACAGAGCTTTCCTAGCACAAAAAAAATGTATTCGGGCACTGTGTGGAGTATCACCCCTTGATGCATGTAAACCATTGTTTAAAAAACTTAGAATATTAACTCTCACCTCACTTTATATATTAGAAGTATGCTTATTTGTAAAAAATGAAAAACAAATGTTCAGTACAGCTGCTGAAGTATATCCAAGAAATACTAGACGAGGTCAAAGATTAGTGCTGGCAGAGCGAGTACGAACCTCTCTTCTCACTAGTAATGCATACGGGATGTGTATTAAAATAAACAATAAGGTGCCACTAGAAATAACATCATTGCCTATAAAACAACTTAAAGTGCAATTAAAGAAATGGTTGTTATTACATAATTTCTACACCATCAAAGACCTTTTAAATAAATGATGCGTAATAAATGCAAATAATAATGTAATTGACATTTTAATAATAATTTAGCATAATAATAATTTAATATTGTAATAATAAAAATAATAATTATTATATATCTGACATAGAAAATGTAATTATAATATAGATAAAATGTTATTATAATATAGATAATATTGATAGAATAATTTTAACTAGAATAATTTATAATAATACTTTAAATAATATTTGCATGCCTTTAATTAGGCAAATGTGAGCTCGAGCTACTATGTTAAGATCCTATAATGTAACCACATTTAAGCAAATAAATATCATTATCATTATCATTATCATTATCATAGCTTTACTAACGTTGACTACATTTTGCAGTCCAATGTTCACGATACTAATCACGATACTGGCGACATCGAAACGACATCGCAGCCACAATGCAACGAATAGCAACAATCGTATTGCTGCTAGTATTCGCAACTCTGGCAAAGACAAATCATATTTTTGTCGATGCGAAAACGCAGCGTCACGAAATTGCGGTGACCTGCGACACTATTCATATATAGTCACTGATTGCCGAGATTATGTTGTGTGAAACAATTATTCTGTCTTAAAGCCTAGGTAATCTAAACAGGAAGGCAAGATTACCTCGTTATACGAGTATGTCAGTAGGCCCCAGCTCACCACGAATAATTGTTTCAGTTAGAAAGTGTGACACCCAGTATCCCTGTTTTTGCAAGATAAAAAGATAATAGCCTAAAAACAAGTAAATAGGTTATCTTTGGATTCGTCTCATTGGAGTTCATAATAATAGTGACACCATACTGATATATTCCCGACCAAACGGGAAAAATATCACAAGCAATTTCACAGATTTTAGCTAGAGTTTAAATTAAACCTTCGATTGTCTGAGGATAAATTGACAAACAAAACACTAGTCTCGCAACATGCCCTACTTTCGGCAAATCCCTATCTAAGTCATGGGGTCAAACGCCGTTTGATATTTCGCCCAGCAATGCACTTTATGCACTGTTGTGCAACACCTGCGGGCACCCGCCTGATTACCATCAGAGTAGCACGCGTCAAAGGTAACTCTGACTCAAACTTCGCTTTGACCTAAATGCATTCGTTAAAACTATAGGCGTATCATATACGGACGTACGTGTATTCTGGTGTATGCGCCAGCTATGCTGAAATGACTGAATAGGCTATTGAAAGCAAAAAATATTAACACTCGCGTAAAATTCAAACGTTTATTAGCAGCTCCCGTTTCATTCAAAATGAATTTTACATTTTATGTCCATGTAAGCAGAAGTTGATCATTCGTTGGTACAAGTTTGCCTACCGAATTGAAATATGAGTGATCGAAAGTTACTTTTACACTCCACATAAGATTAATCGTACCTTTGCCTACGTGACTATTTACAGCCCTCCTTACACATAAATAGAATCAACTGTGAAATATTTTTGAACCCTTTTTCGGGGTAAGAATTTTAGAACCAGTTAACAGTGGGTTTTTTCTTTCTTTCGTAACCAAAACCTTACACTACATACTACACCTTGGCCATACTTTTACCTGCTTCTGTGTAACAAGTCTGCTTATCTTTGGATTTTAAGAACCTCTTCCATATAGTACAATACAGTCCAGAATGCCTTAGGTACAAACTTGGAACATTTCAACGGACATAACAGAAGCTAGGTACTAAGTTAATAGACGACAACTACAATCATCTAAAGACTTCTGTAGAGGGTATTTGTTTAACATACCAACAACTGACGTGACTGAGATATACCGGCACTGAACCTGAATGCGCTGTAGAGGGCTATAGCATTGGGTCGAGTGAATTCCTCGCTTCCATGCTCTAAAGAGAAAAACAAAAAGAGGAGAGAAAAAAGTTTTAATTGCTACTAGAACGTTTCATTACCAAAGGTAAGGCCTGAACCAACCCTTTCACACGGTTACGGCACCAGAGAGGGTGATTAACACGCTGCTTGACATGGTTTCGTGACAAGTGCTTTTTAGCAAGTCCGACGAAACATTAATTAGTAGATTTGCCTGCTGAGGAGATGGAAACGTCAATGATTAAACCTCAGAAGTTCCAGAGTTAATCGTTATAATCTTAGTAGCAGTTTTATTACTGGTAATGCCCCAAGTAGATGATTATTTTACAAGAAAATACATAATAAAACCTACATTAAATACATGCATAATAAAACCTACTTTAAATGTATATGCATTTGCTAATCATGTGTTTATAATATTGCTTAAAGATTATGTTGAAAAGTGCTGTAGCAACTTATTAAAAGTATTGAATTCTGTAATATTTCAGCAAAGCGGATTTCAAAAATCAGATTGAGATAACCCTATGTTGCTATTGTTACTAAGAATGTTCAGGGTGATACTGTACCTACTAGCTGTGCCCGCGGCTTCACCCGCCTGAAAATGTGTGAGTCAAAAAGTGTTTTATCAAAAGTATTCTATGTTACTTTTAATACTTCCAAGAATATGCGCACAAAGTTTCATGATGATTTTTTAAAGTAGATTTCGCGTGAAAGTGTAACAAACAAACTTACATTCGCATTTATAATATTAGTAGGGATAAGCATACATTCAAGCTATATAGGATGATGTAAATACAGGTACGTATCTACATCAATTCTGTTTTTTATAGTATGTC
>DWOV01000043.1:0-10881 GCA_018251275.1 Niconiades incomptus | reverse complement strand
TCCATTTGCAAATTAGCGTTGCTCATTTCACGCCTCGTATTATCAAATTAAATGTTAGTTACGTCATACAGTCGATGAAATATGAAAAGTGTTACCTTGAAATATACAATTTACAGACAATTTACCGAGTGTATTTAAAACATGCTGCATTTTAATATAGGAACTCACGTCTCCTGTATGAAATTGTATTCTTTCGCCCCTACTTTGAGCGCCAACATCAGTGTCGCAATGAACAAGTTTTTTCCACTCTGTGACATACTGACGAAGCGAAATGCGACATTCTAATAAATATGGAACAGACTAACGAATGCCGACGTGTTATTTTTTCTTTCTCTTTGTATAATACTAGTAAATTTAGTAATAATGTATTTTCGCATCATAATACAGTATTTGCTAACTAAGCGGTGCGCACATTGCTGAAATAGGAAAAATACTAAACTATAAACAAGGTCTATTGTGCAGATACGACTTTAATTTATTAAATAAAACTTATTAGAAGTCAAAGCATGTTTTCGAAGGCATTCGTAAGTTATTAAAACTTCTGCAATTTATTTGACTTTCACGCGAGGGAATGAAAGAAGGGATATCGTATATAAAGAGAGGATAATAGTACGCGTACCACTAAGATATGTAACACATAATATACGGGTTCAACAAAATGGAGGTCACTTATTTAGGTGGGCACTAAATAAGTCATTGATTAAATTTTATTTATAATAATTTCGAAGAATTTTGAGTTGTCTAGCAATTTGTACTGAACTTAATCAATGAAGTCACTTTTGGAGATAGGTTACTGTTGTTTATGTATCAAGTTATCAAGAAAAAAACTGAAACAGTTTGTGATGGGTTCTCAATACATTTTCAAGGTTTTATGATACTGATAAAAATATCTGATCCTATTAATTATGTAACATTAAGAAGTGATAATTAATAACAAGGAATATTAACAAGTAATTTCAATTATTTCTCAACAAACAACTGATAAAGTACATTAGAATTAATCATGATAAAATCTAAAGCAATGATAAGAAAATTAGGTGAGAGCCTAATATAAAACATATTTACAATAATATAACAGTAACAATACACGTATGACGCAACATGAACATTCAAAAAGCCAATAACAATAACATTACTTGATATGAACCAATTGCACTCACTCGATTGAGGACAAATGTCCACCCTTTATTTCGGCAATGGCATACGATATCGATATCACGTGGGCACATCCCTTCGCGTTCACGGGCAGGGCTCGGGAGCGATGACCCCTCGTAGCAGACGGAGCTTTTCGCGTCTCGCCCTACTTGCCGCCAGCCCATCGCATAAATACACGTAATTTTCGCTTCTAGTCCGACATACCAAGAAATGCGACATATTCCTATTTTTTTATAATTGGTATAAATAATTACGTAGATATGATGAACGAATAAATACCACCAGTGAATGATTAGTTGATTACACTATTACATTTTCAGAAACATGTATTAGGGGCCAATCAAGGAACATTCAAAAAGACAATTTTATAAACACCTAACGGGAGAGGGGCTTCGCTTATTTATTTATAATTGCATGTGATTTTAAACTATAGTGTTATTTATCTGTTGCTATAATTACTACCAGGTACGGCCTAAGTAATTCCTCGAACAAACTAAATACGGTTTAGTTCCTTTAAAAGGGATATCATCAATAAAATCATTTTAATTCTAACAATCTTAAAACCTAAACTATTTCTATGGTTACTTATTAAGTTATATAAACTAGTTCAATGTAAAACAATTCTTGAGCTCGATACTACACTAAATAAAACTTCCTAAACCCCAAGTGCTATGTCGGGTTCTTCTAAACCACGACATTCTTTTAAACTTCGTAGAAACAAAGTGGTTTAAACTTGAACGTGCCCATCATTTGAACGGAGCCAATAAAGATCCCCCATACTTAATTACAGGACGTGAGTTCATAGCTAAATTGGTATGCTAATTGTATCACTTCGTAGCTGCCAAAAATTCGTGCTCAAGGACTTTCTCATGGCGGAACACACCCTTGTTATGAAGAGACGCTCACGCTAAGCACTTTATTCTTTTTACCTGACAGCACAAAAAAACGTAGAATTTTTATTTCACAGCAGGGCTTTTGTTGCGAGCGTCGTAAGACGGTCTTTTAGTAAAATATACTGTCTACTGTATGAATGTCTTAGCATTTTCTCAAGCATGTGAAGAGAATATGAAACATTTGCTTGAGATTTTGTCTTACTGATTAAATT
Source organism: Niconiades incomptus (assembly GCA_018251275.1). Lineage (NCBI taxonomy): Eukaryota > Metazoa > Arthropoda > Insecta > Lepidoptera > Hesperiidae > Niconiades > Niconiades incomptus. Next base: position 8,621 of record DWOV01000043.1, on the reverse strand, counting down.
GTAAGCCAACAAAAGGTAAACAGGTCAACATTTGTGAGCGAAGGAACCTTTATAAACAACAATACAACCTGTTTCATTATCATTGTTTATGAAAACAAGTGACACATACGACATGCCTGGTTATAAGTGTTATAACATACAAATCATTTAAGTTTAAACGATTTAGCCCTTAGGCCCTCATACAGGGTTTAAATCATATCTGCAAATGAAAAGTGGTCTTTTTCTTTCGTGGCAACAGGCAAAATTTTAGTCTAAGAATTATTATATGACGCACGTATCATAGAAATCAAGACCGAAACGTTTAAATGTTACAAAAGGTAATACTGAACACAACACGGACCAAACTGAAAGTGCAATAGGATTTGCATTCAAGCAATTTATTTTAATTTCACGTCCCAGTATTTCATGGCCGATAAACGGGAATGGAATGATTACGTTCGCATTTCCTGAATACCGTACGTGAAATGACTAACAACTATCAAAAATCACGCCCCGTCTGATCAAAACGCTGGACGTTGTCGACGTTGCTTAGGGTTGCGAATTGCGAAAAGAGCAAATATTTTATTTGCAATCATATATATTATTATACTGGTTACCCGCCCTCATTTCGCTTCCAGAAATATTATCTTTTTATTCCACAAAAACAGATGGAGCTTAAAAATTTATTTAATTTTATTAGTCGTTTTAATTTATCTCATATTGATATTTTATATCGTCTTAACTTTCAGTAAATGACTGGTATAGATAACATTTTATGAGAAATCCTGACAAAAAAACGTTATGTTATACTGTTATAATAATATTACGTAAGGCTTATGCTGTAATTACATTTTAACATTTATTTTACTATGAGTAAGTGAGTATGTAAATTAAATATGCTGTCTACACGTTACATAAATTTATTATGAAAACGAAAGAATAATAACACTAAAAATACATAAAATATCAAGTACCAACATAGGTTAGTGGCTTACGTTCTTAGGTACCTACGTATTGTTCTTATTCAATATTTAAAATTCATCTTGATAAGCTAGAGTTGATAAGATAATTCAATATCTTGCATTGTATATAGTACATTCGTATGTTATTCTGAGCATATATTTGATAAATGTACGTATCTAGATAACCTTTGCACGGTTAGTCTGGACCTGAGCTGAATTTGGAGTAAGCATGTGTGCAATGATGTTTATCACGCATGTACAAGAAGGTAATGCTGGCGGGATCTAGATATTTTAAAGAACTGTGTATTCTAATTTAACGAGACAGTCATACTCCGATATTAATATTTTTTTAGTCGTATTTATTAAGCGCTCATGTCCTATTCAGCATCGATTACAAAGTATCATTATTTCAGTTATTAGCTAAATCATCAATCGAGAAATTAGCAAACAATACCTTAATCTCAATGTATTTCTTATTTCGCTTTAGGAGTTCCGTGATGTATTTCTGAAGTTCCGGGGCTAATAACTATGGCATTTAAATGGGACTACCAAAATGCAAAACGAAGTTATGTCTGTATCTACATAAAAATACAGAGACCATATTGATAGATAAACTTATTTTGGTGTCGGTTGCACCATATTATAGCACAGATATACATAAAATGAACCGAAACTGTATCAAATGACATTCAGTTATACAAATGACGACAATTCCTGTAACGACAAGTAAGTTGTCAATTGAAAGTAGTCATAATCTGTATCATATTACGATGTCCCCTCCGCGACAACCCTACAGCGCAGCGGTGTGGCGCACACTTGATTGCACTTTCGCTTTCGACGCATCGCCCACTACGTCCGCACTCCCGCGGTTGCGTCGCGGTTTGTATATCAACAAGGAAGGAACTATAGTTTTATATGTATGTATAAAATTATATCACTGTTACTTCCAATACAGTCATTAGGGTACGATTGCTCACGATTCTGACTTAGTTTATTTGTTTTTATAGTAATTGTTGGCAAATGAGAGAAGCTTGATGGTCAATAGTCATCGCTGCTCTTACATATCTAGGAATCATAAGAGTGTCAGCAACGCGTTGCTGGGTAGGAAGCGATAAAACCGCTTGGAAATCAGTTACTCACGCAACGTTGAAATCACTACCGGTGTAATTTTGGCCTTAAAAAATAATAATAATATAAATGTCAGGTCATATTTAAGCGAGTAGGGCAGGAATAGAAAACCGAGGTATAGACGATTATTGGCTAACAAGGAAAATAGACACTTCCTATTACTTAATACGTAGGTTTTGAATTTGTAGCAAACATTTAAATACCACAAATGCGCGATATAACCTGTGAATTAGTTATTTTCCTGAGGACGTAATATTTCAGCCACTAATTGAATGTTGCTGCTGCAACCATCCCATTGAAAGTAACAAATACAATCTGCCAAGTTTGTGGCGGACCATACACAATATAGCGTTCCGTAGTTACATTCGAAGTTTTACTTGAAAATATTTTCGTTATATTTCCTACTAACTGTCGAAATTGTTTTCATATATCTAGAACCAACCGTTTACTGGCAAAGAACAATTTAAACATTTGCCTCTTATAAAAAGAAAACACTTAAAGGTTTAATATTTTACAAAAACAATCGTAAATAAAAGAAATGGTCTTAGCAATATTATTTAAAGACATTCACACCATGGGATTGACGAAAAAAGCTTATTTCGACCATACCTGCACCAAGTACGACTACGGATACTATAAGATTCCGAATTCACTACGGAACCTTAAAAATGGTTGGCAAGATATATCAACAGAATGAGAGGCGGTTTGAGCAAGTAACACGATTAACTAGATAGCGAGTTTGCTGCGCTCTCGTAAGGAATTACGACAAATTCGTAATGACCGTGGCGTAAGACGACAATCCACCACTTTCATACCAAGTTGCCGTTGACGGATATTGTGTCTTCTAACGCGGACAACTTTCGAACGTCTTGCTGCAGGTGCAATTAAAACTTCAAATAAACGTCTATATTGTTTTAATTCCCGGTTTGTATTTCTCACATGACTTGCAATTATCAATATTATAATAGCCATTCATAAGTCTGGATATGTGAGAGTTGAATGACTGTTTTTATTAATAATTTTTTTCTAACTCAGAGTGTAAATGGGAAGTCGGATTAATTATTTATAGAATTACACAGAATTTACAAAAAAATCGCAACTTATCTTTACAATGAACTGTACTCAAAAGGGCTCAATTAGATGAAACGTTTTTATTAGTAGATATGCCCGTTTTTATAATAATTATATGTGATATAATAGACAAAACCAATGCGTGTAATTTATCATTATAGTTTATAGCGTTACGTAAACAGATATTTTCTTAGATAAATTGGCAAATTATACACATTTTTATACTTGCATATTTATAATACTATTGATCTTAATCCGCTGTCTAACGATTCCAATCACATAAAAATCAAAATATAATAGAAGTTACAAAACGAGTATTGCATCACGAATACGATAGAGGATAATGAAAAATACTCAGAACGCATGATAATATTATTCTCCTAATTCTTTGATATTTACCTCACGTTTACTATCTCCAATTAAAGGGGTTAAAAAAATCGCATGCGTGTTCGGTAGCGGTGCATATTGATGAGCGGTCATTAGTATGCAGATGAAAGAGATGCACAGATACGGGTGGTTGGACTAGAAAAGGAGCGTGCCACTCGCCAGCGCCACCCAGGGCGTTGGCAGCTTATCCTGTGATCCCTTTTGTCCTGCCGTGCCAAGTGCCGCGCCGCATACGTAACTCTTTGGCACGAACGGTCACAAACGAATACCCAGTAGGTGCATTAGGCATAATTGCATTTTTAAATCTACTTGAATACATACGTCAATGTTTACATACGTCGTATAATAATACTCCATGAATTGATTAACAAGCTGACTATAAACTACTTATTAAAATTTTTCTATACTTTTAAGTGGTATGATTGGCGTCATGTAGAAGAACACGCAAATTGGCCATAAATAAAATGGACACATTAACGACACTATTTCCCTACAAATCAACACGAAACTAGTCAGAACAGGAAACATGAAGAAAACTAAACATCTCCGGAAGCTACTTTTAGCGCAGACGCAAATATAAAAATGTTATTAAAATACGCGATGCATTCTAAGTGTGTCGTAAATTATAAAAAATAATTCGCACTTCGCATCAATAAACGGTAGAAAGTATTAAAATTTCAATACTTTTTTAATTGCGGTGCTTTTTACTTTCATAGTTGATACAATGGTCAACAATAAAATTGAAGCTAAAACAAACGAAACTCTTTATAATAATAATTCATACACTATGTCATAATGTTGCATGCATTCATAACATTTCTAATAATAAGTTGAAAACTGAAAACAAAGCAGTTTCTGCAAGCAAACATCAGTTTATTCGTGCCATAGTAAAAACAGCGAGTTCATTAAACTAAACTAAAATTTCAAACATAAATTAAACGTAGCTAACAAAAGTGGGAAGTTAGTGAAAATTTACATAATGCAAAACACATTTGGGTGCGTACGTACCAAACTATGTCACATTATGTGTTTAATAATTATTGCACTACTGCACAAATTCTCACTTCTGTGTTGTCTTTCACACTTCTGTCATTCGGTGCACGAAGTATTACTGTTTTACCGCATACTAACGCGTAATACCTTGAGGTCAGTTTCGTAAACGTTACAGAATACATTTACGTGTTAGTTTGCGTACATAATTGGTACATGTCAAATTCTAAATAAAATTTTACGTTACCTTGAAACTTTAACTATTTAAAATTATTAAATCAAGTTGTTTGGTCACGCTCTTCTTAATATGTAATTCATTTGTCTTTTCTATTGGTGACTTAGTTAGTTACAAAGATGCTAATTACTGTAATTTTTTAGCTATCCAATAAACAAGCATGAAAATGGATGTCCGAATAATAACATCCAACGCGTTATTTGTGACGAAGGATATGGGTCTGTTACGTAACTATCTCACTAAATACCGGGTCAATAACAATGATTCTATTTTCCATGTAGCAAAACTAGAAATACCACATATTCCTATGTCATAATCATTAAATTAGATATAGTGATATGGACCACATTAAAGACGATAGAAGTTTAAGAATTAAGAAAGATTACAAGAAAGAATCTAAATAAAAAAAAGAAACAATGATCTAAATAATTCTCAAGATCAGCGTTACGAATATAATTTTAACCGCGTCGAATACTAGGTACAATGTGAAAGACATTTTGAGCCGGATAAGCAGGCAGGGTAGTCGCTCTATGATGTCAATAATATTATCAACGACGCAGAAAATGACAACATAAATATCGTAAACATCATTGTTTGTAAAACCGTAACAAATGAGACGGCTTCACAACTTGTAAACAAAGAATTGGGTCTGGATGTTGAAACTGAAGTTCTAGTCATAAAGGCATGGACGTGAGAACAACACGTCATTGTGGTCGACGATAACAGCAAAGCTAATGAGCTGCCGCCGACACACGCTCATATGAACTGCATAATAACGCGTTTTTGTAAAACAGTAGCTCGTTCTCATTACTATCAAGCGTTTCGAGGACAGATACACGAATCCACGAATCGATAGTGTTTGATAAAACGATCGTTACGCCATGAATGTAATCATTGAATACGCCTACTGTCTTTTTACATTTGTATGCTTTAAAATATTTTTAATCATGAACGGATGTATTTAAATGTTCATTTCGTAATGAATATCCATTCGGATTGATAATATTAATTATCAACTAAAAATATATGAATGTGCTTCAATTACATGAAATATTGAGATAATTGTTAAACAAATGTTATCAATAAATTACTTAGTTCAAGGTACGGGGAAAATTGCTACAGCGATTTTGATGTATTTTACGTCGAACGAAATAATAGGTAAATATATGAATTTAACAGTTTTTCCTTCGATAAGAAAAATCCCGAGGTCTATAATATAATATGTGCAATATGGGCTACAATAAACCAAGGCTTCATTTTACGATGTTGTTTTAATTTTTATTTTAAATGGAAGATGATCCGTGTACGCACGCCGCAAGCACTCTTTAGTCTAAGATAAATTTCGAAACAATGAAAGCGGGAACTTGCCCACTCTGCGGAAAGGACGGACGTAACAAAGGATATCGAGTGACGGTGTACACAGTGCAGTGTGTCAAAGCGATCGGATATCGCAATCACGAGCCGTGAAAGCACCTGGACGTACTCGCTTTTGTTTAACCGCATTAGCACGTGTGCCAAATGACAACTAGCCATAGTGAAAATCCGTACGAGCGAACACTCACACCGTATTTATATAAATAGGCTACGACCACTACACTTTCGATCGTAAAGTGCGTTACCTTATTAAGGAACGAATGCCTAATGAGACAACGCATGAATTAACCAAGAACGACAACGTTAACCAAATCTCATTGACATAACACAAACTGTTAGCACTTAAGTTTTAAGAACTAGTGATTCTCGAATTTCATTGGCCAAAAAGTCTGCTGATTCTGTGTTGCAACCATTAATATTTTAAGACTGTTATGTCTTATCACATCAACTCAGAAATTGTTCCAAATCATTGTTGTAAATCTAACCCGTACAACTGATTTAAGCACAAAAACTGGTAAATAACTATGTTCATTTAAATAAGTATATAGGTACTATAAATTATGGATTAAATAACTATAATACGTACTATATTCATCGTCTCAAAACAGTGATTTTGATGCATGGAATTCTAGAATTACTAGACGTTTAAATTTATGGACTAGCACTAGAAAAACTTTTTTAGTAGCACAAAGTCTGATTAATTATCTTGCATGATGAGTACCGTCTTCATAGATGGCCAGCTTTTTGATAATAGCGGGTGCTGGCTTACTATATCTTGTGTCGCACATGCCGAGTAATGCGTGCCGGACTATACTGAGTAGTAGCGAAGCCGGGCATCATGTCACGGCCATCTAACAGGATTACCTGTTCCACTGCGCAGGTAGTCATCTCATATAGGCCACGACACTTGCCAGCTTATTTATTATAGCACGGATTATGAATTGAGTCAAGCATCGCCCACTGTTCGAACTTTAAAGCGGCTTAGAGTCGGATTACGAAATCACTGCAAGGACTTCGGATACAATAATTCAATGAACGTAACTTCAGTAACGAATGTTTATTTTTGCTTCAGTGTAAACTTTGTTATATTATGAAGGCCACGCTTACTCGTATGTTTACCTACCATGTGAAGTATTCAAGCGATAAGTAATATATTAGATTACGTGTAGGTTAATACTTCACAACTTAGATTGTTAATAATATTTATCTCAAAGAAGAAATACCTATCTATCTAGAAATAACAAATCGGTTATTTACATTAAAGAAAGTTAACTCATTGAGTATTTGGCGTAGAATTAAATTAACTTCGAATATTGTAACTATCGATTTACATATCTTTCATGTGTGAACGAACACAAAAGTTCGCTACGTCGTCATATGAGATCATTCAAAGCCGAATGCATTCAACGCAGTAACAAAGGAAACCATCTATGAGATTTTCTGCAGAATAATTTCGTTCAAAACGTCTATCTTTCACAAATTTGATGCAAAGTCAATACACAAGTCTACCGAGCGTAGCTACAGTTACGCGTCGCGCCACACACAGCGGAAGTATTTTTGACAACAAACACTGTACCTAGCTAACATTGATTCGCCTCCACGTCATAATAATAAAATCTGCCTGTCAGGCCACGCGCATTGTAGGGTTCCGTAGTTGCTTAATTACTCGTTAATCTGTTAAGCCTGGATGTCCATAATAGTTTTCCTTTAAAATTAATAAAATGTAGTACAGTTGTGAATTTTTGCAGATTTTTAAACCGAACCGTTTAGCTGGTATGGGGCACATTGTATTCTAAAAAAAATTGCACTTTAAAGGTTAATATTTCCTAAACAGATCTCTAAATAAAAATGGTTATAGCAGACCCATAATGTTTTTAATAGACCTTTTCAATGATGCTACACTATGCAAAAAAGCGATCCCCACATTATATTTTGATGACAAAAAAAATTTTCATTCTATTGTTTCATCGCCATGATAAGTATACAATAAGTACATATATATCCATGTCAAATTGCAGCTTTACAGACCTAAAGGTGTTTGAACTAGGTCAAAGACGGAGAGACTGAAGGACAAAACCATTAGGTATATGGGTTCCAATTTTTCTTCGGAACCCCAAAAATGTAAAAAGTCAATGATCGCGTGTTTACTACGAAGAAATCCACGCGTGCTTCCAATACAATGAATCATTTCCTATTCATAACATTTTGATTATTTTAAATCAATCGATGAGGTGTTCGACTGTTCGTGAATGTTTATGATACGCATGAAAGTGCGTGTTAACAAATAACAATGTATGCAAAGAATGTTCTCAATACGTCCATGAAATAAACATAACAAGTCAATCCATATCAATAGATGAATACTTTCTTCCTTGAAACAATTGTGAAAGATGTGGGAGTCGAGAGTGAATAGGCTTCTAAGATAGAGCGCTTACAATTCTGGAGTTTATCGCTCCTTACATAAGGTGGGATTGATATAAAAAAATTATGTTTTC
>DWOV01000042.1:0-10895 GCA_018251275.1 Niconiades incomptus | reverse complement strand
TTACATGATGCTAAGTCTACAAAAAGGTCCTAATTCCGAAGATATGAATCTACCCATATAAAACACCGACGATCTAAATTACCAAGTATTAATGAACGCACATCACGTTGTACTTTCTAAATCACCAAGTCACAGTTCCAGCCTGTTCATTTCCTGACCTAACCTTTAATATCCAACTAGGAACGAACCAATCACTAGCACTAACACGTTTGTGCCAAACCACTCTTTTAGTATTCAGTCTTTGTCGCCTCTCACCCTCCTGAGCGACTCTCGTCATTGAAATTGTAATGTAGAAGATGACCGCCTGCAGCCAATAGCAACCGGCGCTGGTATCCTAGACGCGCCCGTCCTGGGATCCTTTCTTGGCTGAGCCAACTGCCTCGTACTCGTAGACCTTTCCAACTTCCCATCCGACATTACCCAGGCTGATGTAAAGTCAGCGTAATCGGAGTCTTTTGAGCTGGTTCTAGATAAGGAATCCTCGCCTTTCGAATATGTGCGGATGATCTCCTTCATTTTTTCTAAGACTGCAGCGTCGTCTTTGGCAGTTTCTGCTGACCGAAGAATCTGTTCTAGAAGAGGGCTCAATGGTTTCTGATGTGAGGGTGACCGTAACGTGGCGCTGCTGGCTCTGAGGGGAGAGTTACGCTTGAACGCCTCTGAGTGCACGTTTTTGGGCTTCGTCTTAGGCGATTTGTTTGGATTCTCGAACGTGTCTGCTCCAATCGTTGGTCTAGATTTCGTTTTAGCTTGATTAGGAGCAGTTCTGCCTCCCCAAGTATTGCGGGCTGTGGGTGGTAATTTGGGGGCTAACTTTGGAGAGGTCTGCAAATTATTTGGGGTATGCTTTGGGCTGGGAGTATTTCCACGACTCGGAGTCCTATTCCTGACGGGAGAATGAGGAATCCGGCTAACTTGTCTACTCCGAATAGTCTTGTTTGGCGATTGAGATGCTTCACGGTTTGGTCGAAGACTTTTGCTGGGTGAATCGTTGTTTTCAGTGACAACGACACATTCAGGACTCGCTCTATTGGATTTGTCTTCCGAGCTGGTCTTCCTACCGCCATAGAAGGTATCAGAGAAGTCGGTCTTCCGTAAGCCGGTGTTCAGGCTGACGTAGTCGTCCACTCTGTCGTTTTTATCGATATGACAGCCGTCATCTTGGTCGAGACGCTCTGCAAACAAAAACAACCACGCATTAATATAAATTAAATTATGTAACGTTAGTTATAGTTTGCAGTTTAAAATATGGTTTATAATTAAGTTAGTATGGTTGTATAAAGATTTTTTCCATATTATCATAAAAATCTTAGTGTTTTTATATTTTGTCATTGTGTAGAAACACCATCACGTTTTAAACTGACAGAATGAACAAAACTATACAAATACGCAAAACTTCGCAAAAGCCCTAATAGTCTTGACGCAATGTATCATTTCATGTTTAAAGTAGTTCAATAAAATAATAAAAAATACCATTGCATAAAGAGTCAGTAAGTAACGTCCATTATAGGCTCATGAGTAAATTATGTGACATATAATATTTCCTGGTCCGTTGGCGGTCTATCGCTTATTGCCATAAAAGCAGAAGCCAGTTATCGGCCTTCCTTTTCTACGCAGTGTGTGGAATCATGGTTGGTGTCGTGTGCAGATTGCGTACGCTTTTGACCTTTTAGACCTAGATAAGTATTAATTCCAATTTGTAAATTCACATCTTTGTAAGCGAGTATAGATAGATTAGTAAAGTTGCGTGAAACATTGTGGAACTAAGAACTTCGCGGTAATAAGACATTACAAAATCTTCAAAAGAATTCATGCACTTTCTTGTCTAACTTTGCTATATTAGCACCTATCGATAAAATTTGTTTCAAAGCCCACGTAAGTGTAGTCAGTAACAGTTACTCTCTGTATTCGTAATTTGTATTCGTCAAATTGTACTGGGAAAAAAAATTTAAGACACGGTTTTTTTGCCCCTAGTTCCTAAATCCAAAAGTAGGAGTATATTCTGAAATGTACAACTTGATTTGGAAGTTCAGGACAATATCTTTGTCTAAACTAACTTACTGTAAATGTATTATGTTAATTACCACAAAAATGTCAAGCCCCTGCCACTAAACTCTATTAATAAGTATTCTATTTTTATCTGCGCTCATGTCTGAGCCATTTTAAGCATCGACTGCATTCCTCATTAACTCGTATAAGGGAACGCCGAGATTGTGGACGGACGGACATTCATGCAGCAGATATCTCGCCTTGAGAATACCAGCCGAGTTCCGCTTACAATGTAGTTTTTCACGTTCTACCTTGCACCAACTAACACACAGCAGACGAGTAGTTTGAAGGTAAATCTTTACCCTCGTCCAGACACATTAGAGGCCTAGACCATTGTGGCGTCATCACGGTAAGAGCCCATAAAAAGCACCCAAGGCATAAGCTCCCTAACATCACAGCCGAAACACGATATAAACAATTCAGGATTAACATCAACGGTAGCTATAACCATCGCTTACTTTTCGGCGGCGGCGTCAATCCTAGGTGATTGAAAATGTTAAGCACCTGCGAACGCGGTCGGAAAATGGATTGGTGAACGCAAGTGGCAAAACTTTTTTATGCACTTTCGTACTTCGGAAGGCAGGCTAAGCCATCAAATCCCAATGTTTATCATTAGATAGTAATCGACGTTACCCTTGTCTTTGGCCTTTTTAAAAACTTCTGATACTTGGGTTAACAACTAATCCGTCCACGAAACCCGCACTGGACCAGTAGGTGGAGTATGGTCTAGGCCTCCTCAGTTATGACGAGACCCGTGCTCAGTAGGGTCATTAATGGATTGAAACCATACATGCAATTGAAAGGCCTTATCACTTATCACGCTGAGATAATCTGGATTAATTTGAATGATACAAAATCCAATAGCGTCCAACAGATGGGAGGCTGGAGTCTCGTCCGTTATTCAACGAGGAGCATTGCGATCAGGCAAAGTTGGCTTGGATTCAAGATCCCCGTGATATTCCGAACGTAAGGCTGCCTTATCTTTATAAGCGTTATCCTTGAATGGAGTCCAGGAATGCTTTGATTTGGGAATAGATCTCAGTTATGAGGAAAGGTCTAATGTGACTATGGTATTACATTAGTACAGTAAAGGGGGGAAAACCATGTGTGTATAATATATTATTAAGTAAGTAAGCAAAATTTCGCACCTTTCAAATCTCAGCGTAAGAACACTTACACTTGTTTATCGCAAAAATATTTGCGGTAAAAATTCTTTCAATAAAACCACATTCTGGTATGTCTAAGTGCTGTAACCACACATATCAAGTGAGGTATAAACCACAAAGGGGAATACAGTATCGCGCCAGACTCAATTAAAACACCCTTTGAGCCGGTAATTGCAATTAGTCCTGGCTTCTAAGCTGTAAAGTGGAGGTTCCCCATACTGGATTAAAGCCGGGGAAATAACTTACCAGGGTTACGTTTTTGATCAGTACTTGCATACTTTTTGGTCTGTTACCGTGACAGTTATCATAGTACGTCTCTGGTCCCGCACAACTCGCAATGATAGCTTGGTGGTGGGAAATTTTACATATCTTCTTTTTATATCTCAATTTCAATGTACATATGTTGGAAATGAATAGACGACCGATGGAAATTAATGGACAAATCAATGAACGACGACATTAGGAAATCTGCATTATTGCAAATCTTTAACGACTTATGTTATCAAAAGTGTAAAGGGTGTATAATTTTACATTGATTAACCTTAGACTAAAATCAGGAATATTTAACGAAATATATATGTATAAAGTAATACAGCTGGTTACAATACTTTTTGATTCAATCTGTTCGGCTGCTGAATAAAACGGTATTCAAAAGCCGAACAAATTGGATCAAAAAGTATTGTAACCAGCTGTTTTACTTTATACACGTAATCCCATGCGTAGCGACAGCATCACGAAGTAATAAACTATTAACCTCACGACTTTACAACTCAAAGCCAATTGTATCGCCATTGATTCCTAAAAATCGTTCACAAGTGAAAGGACTAAGCCGTCGAAAGCGAACTCCGATCCTTGAACGCAACAATGGTCGCCTACCCCCATTTGGAGCAATTTACAACCACCAACATTCACGCTAATGTCGCCTCTATTCTCTCCGAGGTAGCTATTAAAATCGGCTGTGGTTCACACTTGAATATTCATCATTTTGCGCATACCACGTGAGAGTATTTCAAAACACCCGTGAGTCAACATTCTTGGGGCACAATGTGCTCCGAATATGGCGTGGAGCACGTATGGTTCAATACGTCGTCGCTCCGGTTTGGGCACGCAAATGGATTTTTGGAGTAGATGCTTAGATGCTTTTAAGGTTCAATTATCTTGGCCTTTCTCAGAAGAAGGGACGGTTCAGATGGAGTGTGATAGCTTCGGGAATTGCACGCCATATACGGATAGATTTTGAGCTTGCGAATGGCTCTTTGGATAAGATGCTTTTGAATTTATACATATTTTTGTAGACTATGGAAACATATCTAATTACACCTCATAAGTCAATCCGTTTGGGCTGTAGTGCGTGTCAAAGAAATGGACATACATTCGCTCGAAAAACATTACCCTACTTCTGGCTTTCTTGGGAAGAAATGAGCCACTATCACAGGATTATTGCAATGATTAAATAATAAAAAATATTGCGAAAGAAACAAAAACATTATGGCGAATCTTCGGCAGGATGATGCTCCCTGTTAAGTTATAGCAGATACAGACAAGAATGCTGTAGACGCTACCTCCGTTAATTGTTTATTGACAGCAAATGTGAATCATAAGACAACATCCTAAGGCCTTATCGTCGTAACTCATAACCAACTCACTGTTGGCTCGGTTCGCCTCTCAGAATACACGACAGCTTAATAATTTGATAGACATTATCACATAGAAAAAAAAACAGTCTAAACATACATTGCGTGGATTGAATTCATTGGCTCCTACGAATATCTTTAACGGCTAATTAATATTGGGCCGGTACTCTTACACCCACTACCGTGTACCAAGTTCTCTTCCGTGTCATCGACCAACAGATCCGCAATTCACAAAGCGCTCATTGCCGGACGGATCTATTAAAATGGCATACGGACAAATACGACACAAACAATGCATGAATAATATCAATTTCACTGCATCCTTTGGACTTAATTCGCCATTACACGGAGTATGGCTGGGTGGCGTGCTGTGGTTAGAAATTGTTTTATAGCTGCTACAGGTTATATAATGTAGACTGGTGTCAGAAAGAGACAGAAATACGTGGATCAATCACGTCTCGATTTTTTTAAAGATGTGCTAAAGGTACTTATGTGAAGACGAAATTAGACTTCCAAAAGTATGACATATTATTATGTAAAAGATTCATCACTTACAATGAATGTCAGGCCGACCGATATACAGTCCGACCTTTGCGAATTTCCTCATCGCTAGCAATATTTCATTGTCTAGGCCCTTTATCTTTCATCTCCATGGCTTATTGCTCTAGTTTGCTCCAATATGGATCAAGATGATAGCCAGGATTCTTCTGGAGCGGGGGCGAGGTTGAACTTCCACAGGGGTGTTTTAACGCTAGTCCCGAGGTTAGGAAGTATGAGCGCCAGATAGTTAAAAAAGTTTGAACGATACTTTTTTGTTTGGGACAAAACCATAATTATTGCACTGACGTAGATATGTAGCAGTAGAAAGACAACTTTATTCCTCAGATGAGGGTTCAAGTCCTTTAAAACTAAAATTAACCTTAGTGTTTATTTCTGTGAAAGTGAAGAAGTAACGTAAGGAATACTTTGCGTAGAACATTCGTTGGATAATGCAAATTTCAGGGACGTGTGATCAGAACGGGGCTTACTTATCTAAAAGATTCGAAGGGTAAAATACCGATACCTTTTCGATACCAGAGAAACACCTAAAGAAGGTTTTGACCAGAAAGTAAATTAGTTCTTAATCAAAGCCAAAAGCACGAAACTTTTCTATAGTTACAGTTCATATAATTCATAGCTCCAGACTAGGATTGCCTGTGTGGATGACATGGACAATACACAAAATCAAGAACTCAAGAACAGAGAATAGAAGTTCAAATGATTATTTAATATTACAACCACCAATCTAGTTGAACCGTAACACAATTCTAGACATTTCTATTAAACATTCATTGCGTAACAGGAGAAACGCGCGCTATTCCCACGAGAAGCAGTGAAACCGTTGTTACGTCGGTCATTGGGCGTCATGTCTTGACAGCCGAGGGTCTTACTATTGGCACTTTGAATCATTTTGATGACTAGCCACCGGTGCCTTAACTAGCCTTTTAAACGCCCGGTGCGGGCTACTGTTACTGCGCCGTTGAGGAAATTTTGGTCGTGCTCAAGGTATGGTCATTTCTGATTTCTGCGCCCCTCTAGAGTACTGCGCGCTATGCCTGGGTACCGCTGCCACAGCCCTATTTACGGCACTACTAGCGACCCGTTCTGGTTTTGCATTAATGCAATATAGAGGCGTACCAAACTCTTCTCTTGAATCACTTTGTTTATTGATGAAAAATGCATTAAAATCCCTTGCGTAGTATGAAAGGCCTAGTAGTGTAGACGGGTATACTTTGTTTTATACTATGTAGTTATTCAAAGGTATTTTTATAAGCTTTATATTAACTTGACATTTTCGCATGAATATCTTGTTTATTTCGCCGTGCGTGGAAATATAAACAGACCGATGTATTACAAAATCACTTTTTCTTAGTAACTGCGACGCAAATCTGTAGCATTTTGTAACAAATTATACATTTATGCCACACTGACTTTTAAATATCAAAACATACATAATATATTAAAATAACTAATAACCTTCCAAGTCTCATACATCATAGCGTCATGTTTAATATCTTGCAAGTTAAGACTAACTATTTGGTTACCGATTGTGGTGAAATTTTGCATGCATACATAATCAGATGAAGATTCAATGTTACCTGGAGTTAGTCTGATGATGGCTCTGGCTTGTCTACTAATAAACCTATCGAATTTGTGCTCATTAGATTCGTCTTGATTTTTTTATTTATTTCTCTGTTCATTTCACGTGATCCATATTATTTACGGTACAGATTCATATCCTCACACTAAGATTTGCTGGCATTCGCTGTTCAATGACATGGACAATACACAAAATCAAGAATACACAGAATAGAGAATAGGAGTTCAAACTGATAATTACATTTCTGTCGCGATGGGATTCGAACCCAGGACCAGTATATCTGTCTGAAAGGATAATCATTGTGGTATCCGGATCGTCAATTTACACTTACAGTAACAGGACTCGGGAAAATTGTACGGAACATTATTTTTATGTTTCCTATATATTAAGTTGGACTCGGTACGGTTATTACAAACTCTTGCTAACTTGTGTTAGATTTTGTAAATACGACTCCAAACTACCGAGCTTTTAATTTTTTTTTATAATAGTTATATATTCCAGTCAAGTACTTCTGTTTTAAAAACGGACCTTGCAACATATTAGATTGGTAAAATCATTTTGTATTTTAATACATTTCACACAATACATACACACACATACAATACATACACACTCACATAAACAATACACACATCTGAGCCTAACAAAAGTCCCTTATTAACATGTCCTTCCACGACAAAACAGTATGTCCACACATTTGTTACGCAAAAATATTCATGCAAAATGGCCGGCTAGCAGTGTGCTCAAAATATGCCAATTTAACGGGACAAAGCTAGAGGACTGTCACACGAAGCCACTGCATTGCGAAAATATGCATGGAGTAAGTGATAGGAGGCGGCGATTAGCGGGCTTCGATGATTTTTTTATAGGGACGCGTGCAATGTAGAATGGAACACTTTTATCGATTGTTGACTAAGATTTGACTTACGTTTGGTATAATATTATGGCATGCTTATATACTTGTTTTGTCCAACATTTTTAACTTTAACATTTCTTGCAAAATAGAACGTTTTCATATATTGTCGATGGCTAAACCATTAAAGATATTACTATTAATAACAACCAATATTCAAGAGCATAATTACATTCGTTTGTTAACATAAATATCCGAATCAACCAGAAATCTATTAATACCTCCTTAGTTATACTAAAATATAACCGAGCTTTACTAACCTTACCATAAATATTACCAGACTTTAAAATAACTGACAAACAAATATTAAATGATGACCATCGTCTAAGGACATCGATAGCACTAAGGCATTTATCCTGAAGTTTTAAATTCGTTTCAAAAATCTTTCAACTAAAATGAGATTATGTTTCTGCTAAATTAGTGTATCTCCATCTTAGGTTCTACCTCACCTAGTCATGTGCAGAAAATGTTTTCAAGCAATAACTTACATTACATACATTACGAAAAAAAAAGATAAAATCGCTTTCCGCTCTTAAAAAAACTAACCACTTGGGCTGCCCATAAAACAAACAATTACGGGTGTATTGCACGCGCTATTTTAACGCAGATATTCTAATGGCTTTCCACACGGCAACGCAGCTCATTGGCGAAATACGAGCCACGAACAGTTAGCTGTAATCACCAATTTACTAAGCCAGTGAATAGTAACGGAAATGCAACGCGTGCAACTACAATGAAATGTGTTATTATTGCAAATGTTCCATAGCTCTGGAGACGCGGCTCAGAATTACGATTGGGCGCGGTAAAGTGACCCTTCTGTACATTGCAATATTGATTTTTCACTTGTACTCAACAAATACGTTCCCGTAGTTTAATTGTTCAAATTGCTTTTGACTAAAATTACATAAATAAAATAGTTGTATTCGTTTTAGGATTCGCGAGGTAGTTTAGCTAAATGGACATTGAAGATCGAAACGAAGTCAAGAACGAATATTGTCCTGCCAATAAAGTTCTATTCCAGCAGGAAATCGAATCCGGGGCAGACTAGTTTCCATAATTCCATGGACTTAAATGAAAAATAGAGTATTGCCTTTGAATGAATGAATGAATGACCATGAATGAAATGATGAAATGAATGATGAAAACCATGAATAAAGATTCATGGTTATGATTTAATGTGTAAAGTATGTGGACACTTACGAGTACCTCGTTATCAACTTATATACTTTATAATCTTAGGTGTTTGAGGTTTAATCATACAGGAATAAGAAATACTAGGAAATTTACTACAAAATGGGTGGAGGGAAACCCAAGCATAATTTTAGATGGTTAATTTTAATCATGCAAAAACGTCGTATAACAAATATCGTTAAAAACAGCATTGTCTGTATTCTCGTAACATTTGTGCATTTGAAGTTGTCAAACCAGTCCGT
Organism: Niconiades incomptus; assembly: GCA_018251275.1. Taxonomy (NCBI): domain Eukaryota; kingdom Metazoa; phylum Arthropoda; class Insecta; order Lepidoptera; family Hesperiidae; genus Niconiades; species Niconiades incomptus. The sequence goes on along the minus strand of DWOV01000042.1, from coordinate 1,560 downwards.
CGATTTATGGATATTAGCTAGGAACTGCTAAGTTACTGGTACTACTGACTTGGGATATTAAGGTTAGATGCTTTTGGCTCATCGGTTTTTCTTGGTGTCTCACATTTGACGGCAACCATCACACTGGTCAACTGTATTTCGATGACAGCTATCGAGGAATCGACTGCTTGTCGACATTAAAGATCCGTCACTAATTCTATTGTAGAATAAGCAAGTGAATTTTTCTGGTAACGTAATTGAATTTGTCATAGTTTTGATTTTCGTTAAGTGAGTTGTTAATAAACTTGAATCTAAATAACCGTTGACCTGGTGAGTTCATGTCGAAATTAACCGTCGACCTGCCGACTGCATGTCGACATTAACCATCGACTTGCCGACTGCATGTCGGCATAACCGCCAACCGGCCGACTGCATGTCGACATTAACCGTCTACTTGTATTTAACCGGTAATGACTGCTGATAACATGTCCTTGTGTAACACCTCTTACGAATCGCAATGACGGGGATGTAGTTGATGTATGTAAGTCTTTACTTCTATTATATAGTGTGACTGAAGTGCACGTCCTTGTTCCCAGGCGTGCGAACCACCTGTTCAGCTGGAGCCGGTGGACCTGAGCTTGAAGCGACGGTCGCCGACGCCCAGACGCCGGACGCGTGGCTTCGGTGAGTACTTCTTGCGTTTCATAGGTGTAACGGGTATCAAAACGACCCATGTACTAAGAGATGTATTAAACCGGCAAGCTCAAAAGCTTTGTGTTATATGGTCCCTTCATGTTGCGGTAGAATCTTTGTGAGCATAGAAAACAATTGTCATTTTTCATCATTGGGAAGGTGTATGGTTTTTCGGAATTTTTTACCCATGGACCCTGTACCAGAGGCAATAAAGTTCAAATTCTCCATTCTCCCGCTATATTTTAAGAAAAATTCCGGCTACAACCAAGTTTGCCAGTAGTCTATAAGCTGCTTGAAAATTGCAATTCTATACATATTTACATGTTTCTTTCTACGATTATGATAAAACAATACAATTTTGAATGTAAATTTACCTTTAAATTGGATGGATATCGCATTTAATTATACCGTCACGCCAAACTGATTAGATTCCATATGAACAAATTATGGGCACGCGAATTTCAGCAATATTTCACACTTCAATAGAGCTTGACACGTCGCGCACAGATTTGCATTAATTGAGTTTACGCTCGCGACAATACTTTTTGTTCTTTCTTAATTGTAAATGATCGTTCTAGCCCCCTCGACAAATGTCTGTTCCAGTAACGTTTACACTAAACGATACGTCCACAATGTATGGGAATGAGATTTGGCGTCGAGCAAAGACTCCATGAATTTTTCACTATACCACCTACATTGCGTGTGGCCTGACACGCACTCGCCAGATTTTTACTAAAACGACATTTGTGTATAAAATAAATTACCGAAGACTATAGTTATACAACATATAGATAAGCAGCCCCTCTAGACAAATGACTTTTCAGTTGGCGTTCACGCCAAACGATACGTCCACAATGTATGGGAATGAGATTAGGTGTGGAAAAATTA
>DWOV01000041.1:0-10910 GCA_018251275.1 Niconiades incomptus | reverse complement strand
GTGCAGACCGTGCATCACTGCTGCTACTGGCCAAGAGTGAATTAGCAAACTTCACACACCATTGAGAACTTTACGGAGAACTTTCAGATGTGCAGGTTTCCGGACGTTTTTCTTCACCGAAACAAGTGGTAATTAATTTCTAATGCGACAATATTTTATCTGAAAATTAAAGGTGCGTGCCGGATCCGAATCGAAAATCAAACAGCTAAGCAAGCTATCACTGCTCCAAGGGGTAAGGGAGGACATTTACTTCTAACAATTGGTCTAAATCCAGTGGCAATTTAGAACACTTGAATTAAGGACCGTCACGTGGATCTAATGCAAAACAATTGCTTCATTAACTAAATTCCAAAAGTTTCAATGTTTAACGTTTGCATGAAGAAAACAATTTACTCTCACTGTATTTTGCCAAAAGCTAGGATGTTCTCATTAACTTATGAACTCATATGAACTCTGAAAACGAGAGAATAAATAAGAATTTATTATGAGCTACAATCACCGCGGTCGTATCGTCCGGCTCTCTTCCATAAGGTTTGTAAGTTCGATATTGTTTAGCTGTCCATGAATCGTCCTACCGTATGTGCCTGCCAATATCTGATAGTGAATACCATTATAGTCATTGTAACACTCAGCATAATGGTCAGAATGGCATTCACAGCAATGATGGATGAGGTTGGCTGCCGGCCACTTCAAACGTGTGTTTTGTTAGGTGCGCTGTGATTACGGGTGATGAATGTATGTCAGAAATACAATACAGGCATAAATCAAATGTGATTGGCAGGATACTCGAATTGAGGTCTACATTGCCTAAATGCGTGCTTCGGAAAGTTGTTTGTGATAGATACCTCATAATGACTTCGCAGAATAGTTTCCACAACATCAAAGTCGATAGAAGGATACTATATTTTTTTCTAGTAACTACCCTAGCTTTTCTTTAGTATACTGATTTTTGCAAAATGTTTCATAGTTTTTATCCCAATTGATTATTTTTAAACTTTTTTGTTGTGAATTAGACCCAAAAATGTTAGGTACAAAAATATATCTACTCGTACAACAGACATTATTCACTAATTTCTCAAATATTTATTCATGTTAACTTTTATGACTTTAAAAAAAATTAAAAGATACGGCTGCCTTACCTGTTAAATTAATAATTCCTTATCTTATGGGAGTAATTTAGATATTAAACCGTGATATAAACTACATTATAATAACATGTTGTCCTATTATTATCTTAACCTTTAATAAAATATTAAAAAAAGAAAATTTAGATATTTTAAGTAAAATAAAATAAATTGGTTTATTCTAATTGCCGAAAATTATTTTTATTGCCTCCCCTAGCCCAGTAGCAAAACATGCACAAATGAAACAGTGGCGATTGAAACGATTAATCCAACCAATTCATTTCCATCGGAGCGGTAAGAGCACACGACAGCGCGTCCTTCCGTTCCGAAAGACAAGCGATGAATGAAACTAATTGCGACTATCGCTTGCCACGTGGCGGGGAGCGTGCGATGCGCTCTCAAACTTAGCATCAATAAAGCTTATGTTATACATTTTGTGACAATCAAATCTGAACCTTGAAACTATAGATTAGGATTGTGTTTAGAATGTAGAATAGTTGTTTATACGCCATTTCAATGTGCAACCTTTAAGAAAACTGTGACAAATGAACGTGAGTTTGAACTTTGAAGTGCATTCGAGTGATTTTGAATTGAATAGCTCCGGAACGAGATTAAAATTTGCAATGGACGTGTACAGCAGATTTTGTATTTAGGGTTATTGTTTGAAATAACATTTTAGCCATTGTACTATAGGTACTTTTCTCGAGTATTGAAAGTAAATCAGATGGCTTTGGTGGATACAAGTAAACTTAGTTTACTCTATTAAGTATTTTAATTATGTTCTTAGAGATCCTTTCTTTTGTTTTTGTTGATATCTAGTGGTAATATTTTATATTGCATGTTACTAGGGGAATGACTAGAAAATCTAGACATTTTTTTAATTTAGTGATGTAATTGAAGTTTAGTTCACATATTAAACCAAACCTATTTGTTAAAAATATTTTTGTTGAAAATGGTTGTTAAAGTTCTATTAGACACAACAATACGCTCCGACAACAAATAAAACTATTGAGTCAATTAGAGAAATGTTAAAACTTTTAATACTAACGTGGAATACCTAATCTAATAATTATTCTATCGCTATCCTCAATAGTAGTACGTGACTGAGCTGAAATCCGACAACACAATAAAATAGTTTAAAACATGGCTAGACGATCTTCCTAAACTATTATTAAGAGTACGTACAAAAAAACTACAGCAAAATATCAAAACGATTTCGTACAGAGAATCCATTAAAAACGAAATACAAAACACCGTCCATCCCAGCCGTATGACTCCAACCAATGAAAATGAAGGAAAAATAAGCAAATAATGGTGAAACAAACTTATTGAGTCCGAATTAGTCTTTAAGCAGCAAAACCAAAACCGTACCTGCCCATAAACACTGAAAACGTACGCAAAAGCAATATGCATTCAAAAAAAGACGCTTCATCATCCTCCTACGAATGATATATTTTCTGACTACGATCTACTTATACCCGTAATACTATGAAAATAAAGTTCTTTTTAGCTCTGACTGCGGTTGTCATTTTTAAACATGATCTCCGCAACGTAAAAGCGAGCGTGAGGATAGCAAATTAAAGATGGAAATTGAATACCAGTGAGGTTATATTAAAAGCACCGGCCAGCAAAATGAACTACAGAAGATGTATGGGCACGAGGATTAAAAATATTTGTACGCGCCATTATACAGGGTGTAATGAAAGCCCTAAGCGCGGCTCTTTATTAACCATACAGGGTGCTCTGTTAATTGAGCCCGAATATTCAATATACCCTTTCAGTGCGTGACGTAGGTCCGACGTGTCCTATGATCAAAAGATTTACTAACACTTTTTGTTTGAGATTATTAAAATAATCTTCCTGACCACGGTCCATGGCGGTATTCAAAGCCACTGCAATCTTCATACGATCAAAATTAAAATTTAGTTTAGCAATGTAGATACTGCGAGACAATTTAGAACACAGTCATATCTGTGTTAAAAAAAATGAGTTGTATGCCAGATGATTATCTGATGATTAAATGAAAGTAAGTTTCTACAAGCAACTGTGTAATTAGAAAAGGAACCAGCAAATTAGGACCGAGGCGACCAAATTAATATCGCATCTGAAAAACTAAAATTCATTTGTTCGTATTCGCTTCAAAGCACCGGACACGATAATTTATATATTACGACGCTACGATCTCGTGTCTTAGAAAATAATATGACGGAACCAGATGATAGTAAACTTCGCTGTTCACCTTGTGACCGAAATGTTTGGACTGGAGAGCGTAATTAGTTATGTCTTCTGAGATCCTCGTTTGATATCGTAAGTGGAGTTGTTGGAACGATTTCATTCGACTTTCACACTCGTAAAATAGTCATTAATTGTGAAGGAAATCAAGAAGTGCCCAGTTTCGTTTGTTGTGCTTCGTTGATCAAACAAATTATTTGAATTCTTGGATGAAGAAGGAAATGCAACATCCTCAGTTATTTCACAATAGATAATAAAGTTTGTCACTCTAATTGTATACTCGTACCTTTTAATGATTGATGGCAGCCGCAAATGTTGGTCAAGGAAAAAAAAGTTATTGCGTAAAGTAGTGATTCATATCAGTCTACAGTAGATGTGGATAATCCAATAACCGCTTTACAAACCTAAATTTCGTTTATTTATATATTGTTAACAATTTTAATGGGATAAGTGTAACTTTTTTATGAAAAAGAGTCAAGAAAGGAGCAACACCACTGACAAGCTTTCATCATTAGTAACACAAAATAAACATCATCACCGACTCGTTGCCACATTTTCTTTAACAACAACAAAGACCAGTTTCTGTTTCCTTCAGCACTATCACTTGGCAGTCAGCAGGTCTGTAAGCAATAACATCTATCTGCCTACATCAATTTACAATCTCTTTGTTTTGGTAATTAGAACCAAAATCCGCAGTCCTCATCTTACGTCCTTATTCCCCCAGGCCATCTCAGCGGAGGTACCGAGTAATGGGCATAAAAAACGGGCGTTCGCTATTACCTAGGCTTTATTACATTCCGACCTCTCAATATGTCGGACCGTTTTTGTGAATGGCCGTAACGCTCGTCCGATCCTCCACGTAATAACTTTTTTGCGGCATGAGAACTACTCGCTGTAGCTCGGGGCGATTACCGCCCTGTTTTATGGCGAGGTGGCGTACCACAGGTTCGTGCTTCAGGCTGGAGAAAGATTATGAAGTTACGGAATATAGGGGTTAGGATATGAGATATATTTTCATAGCTCTTTGAGTAACAACGAGGTAATTTAATATCGTTTGCGTCGTCAACGTTTGGAAGCAAAAGTTTAATGTGGTATCAGAGATCCCGGGGCGTCTCTCACGTATTGGTAGCCAAGTATAAGTCTCTGATAATTATTATCGTCTTTACACAGGCGTTGCATAGCAAACACGTAGATATGTCACGATGGATTCTGTTAGTTAAGTGTTAGTAACATAAATGACACTATTCAATACAAAATTGTTCTATCGTGCATGATTCAATAGTCATTGTTCAGAACCAAGTGACCTTAGATACAAGATACTATGCTTGATAAAAGATACAAGATACTTTATGTCAAAATTTTCTCCATTTTCGTAACAAGCGTTGTCTTGGATTCAAACTTACATAGACCCAGTAACTTATACATTTTGTATTTCACTCTGAAGACATTTTGATGAGAAAGTTTATTATACTTTTTCCTGTGACTGGATGTCTAACTGCCCGAAATCCGAGTGCCATCCGAGTGTTTCAGAATTATCCCTGATTGCGGCGTATAATAAAGCTATGATAGCACTATTTTTCTAAGCGAAGTGCCCGCTAATGTGTCTCGCATTAACATCCTTGTGGGTTGCTAATGATAGCGGGGATTTGGCAGCAACACATACATACTGATCATTTTGATCAAATCGGGTACCGTACTATGATTTCCGTAGTGAAACACTATTAATAAGGCTCCAAACAACACTTCAAAATCACAACGCAATTTTGGTTGAGTTGTTTATTAAGTATAGGCTTATATAATAACTGTATCTAACAAAATCACATTTACAATTTAGATTAAATTGATCAAATTGTCCGAAACAAAAATTCGCAAGCTACATAGGTGAGTTAAGTACCTAAAATTAGGTAGATTTCGTAAGTTAGACAAGATTGGGAAATGTAAGTTAGGTAGGTACATATACATAGGCACTTTCCAAAACAAAGCATTTTACTAAAGATCCAGTCATAAGTGGCACCATGTCCTTAACTCGTTGTAACCAGTGTTACTGCGTGGTAATGAGCAATATCTACTGCGGTAGTTTCGTGTTTTTGCTCACATTTAGTAAGTGACCCCTAAGTTCCGGTGTTTAATGAAACAACAAATGTCTGTCTAAGAAATATATTATAAAAGTGTTGATTATTTCATTTTTGTAAGCCTCTTACCTGATACCTTTCTTTTCGATACACTCATAAGTAATATTCTGGGCAATTTTTCTCATACGTCTTTTTAACGAAATCTACGTTAATAGACAATATTAAACCTAAAAAATACAAGTGAGTTATTTTGTAGTTATTTGGGAAATTGTACAACACCCTAACAAACTTTTTTGGATGATTAGCCGCTATTAACGCTGCATATTTTTTTATCTTTATAAATTTGTAAAGCATTTAATTAGGTAATTATACTTCGTGTTTCGTCCTCGAGATTAGTAACCTGAAATAAATCTTATTGAATATACTCATGTAGTGACGCGCAGCTGTCACCACTCATTGCACTATGTTGAGAAGAAAAATAAAAAATAAAGAGGGTACCACAATAATAACACCAATAATGGGGGTAGATCGCTTCCCACGCGCAGCCTACCTGATACTTGTCGGCAGTACGAGGCTTCATTCGCAATTTAGTGCTTCACCACTCAACACGATATTCCCGTAACTGTAATTCTCATTTTAAAAAATAGTTTTCTCTTTAATATATAATTATTTCAGTAGTATAACTTGTTAATATTGCAATGTCGAAACGTAAAAGTTCTGAAGTGAAAGAGTTAAAACAGTTGAAAAGGAGACTGCTATCATTAGAAGACAAAATGAAGAAATCTAAAGGACGTCGACGTATAAATGTTATAGAGGATTCATCTTCATCTTCAGATGAAATGTCAAGGAACTGTTCACCTCTTCCGAGTAACTCGCAAGGTAAGCACACATTTTTACGTACATAAGTGAAGTGAAAAATTTACGACCTTGCGATGACCTTATAAGACACGTGTTTTTTCTTCTTGGCTTGCACTTAAAATAAGGATAGCTGCTTATTCAGAATGCATACTGAGCAGTTTTTGGGACTGTCTCGACGCATTCGTGAAAGTTGGTTTGCGTTCTTTTCTTTGGGAACTGAATCTTACCAACTATTTAAGCGAGCGTAATAATTCATACCAATACCTGAGCAGTCTTTGGGATTGTCTCAACATTGGTGAAATGTACATACAGTATAAAAACTACTGGGAACTAATATTAACATGCTCCGTCATGTATTACGCGGCTGTGGAGTATCCTTATTATGTGCTAAGTGCTAACATAACCCATGTCTTCCAGACGGGGGAATATTCGATATTGAAGAGCCCGATGTCGATCGGCAAGAAACACAATCCATCCTTGCCCCCGGGAACACCACTTCCCAAAAAACTTTATCAGCTGATAAAAATAACGGCAACATAGACGAAATTCCTGTTGAAGCGGCCTCCTCTTCAGATGTCATCCTAGACAATATCATCCTAGATATACTGGGTGATGACCCCACGGCGACCTCAGATTACGGCAAAGAGATACACAGCCAGTTAGCAAACCGGCTAGAACATTTTGCTACCAATGGGCTAACTAAGGACTGTCGAAAAGAACTCACTGACAAATATCTCATTCCGTCAAATTGTATTCGAATCGGAGCGCCCATATTGAACGCCGAAATAAAAGCTGCCTTGCCCGAAAACTTAATCAAGCGTGATAGAGCAATCGAGGCGAGACAGAAATTACTTGGCAAAGCAATATCATGCGTTGCGTCTGCGGTCACCGACCAGCTCAACCGGGATGATAAAAACCAGGCGTTGCTAAAAAATTTAATGGACACAGGCCGCCTTCTATGCGACATCCAACATGCAGAATCAATCACTCGGCGAAATTTTGCACTATATACTGTCAAAAAAGATCTTAAGGACCATCTGTCCAATACCAAAATTGATAAATATCTATTCGGTGAAAATTTGTCGGAGGCACTGAAGACGGCGAAAGCTGTATCTAAATCTGGAACTGACTTAAAACTCCGCACGAGTTACAAGAGACCAGCGCTGTCGTCTCAAAAACCTCCAGCGAAGAATTTAAACTGGAAACCTCCAGCCCCAGCTCGCAGGCAGCAGGGACTACAGAGGAGTCAAGAGCCTGCTCCTCAGAGACAGCTACCCAGCTCATCGAAACCCTCGCAGCGTCCGTACAGGACGACCCGCCGTCGGTAGACCAGGTAAAATATGCCGGTCAACTTTCACTATACTATAAGCAATGGGCACTCTTAACATCTGACCGTACGATTCGAGAATGGATCAGGGGCTACCGCCTCGATCTCTCTCGACCCGTGGTTCAACATCAAGTTCCTCCGCCACCTAAACTAAGTAGTAAGGAACGTTACCTTGCACAGGACGCTGTTAATAATTTAATCTGTACCGGGGCAATTTCGGAATGCCTACCATGCGAAGGACAGTTCATATCGAGTTTCTTTCTGCGTCCAAAGCTCAATGGCAAAATTAGATTCATATTAAATTTAAAACCGTTAAACAGGTTCATTCATACAGAGCACTTCAAGTTAGAAGATTTAAGAACGGCTGTAAAAATAATCTCAAAAGATTGTCACATGGCTACATTAGATCTGAAGGATGCTTACTTTTTTATTAGAATTGATCCTGCTTTCAGGAAATATCTACGATTTTTATGGGACGACAAAATGTATGAATTTAACGTACTGCCTTTTGGTCTTAATACAGCCCCATACATATTTACCAAAATAATGAAACCGGTAGTTAAACTTCTTAGGACAGCTGGCTACTTATCAACGATCTATCTGGACGATATGTTTGTAATAGGAAGCTCTTATCATAAATGCGCTGACAACATTTATATCACGAGAAGGCTACTCAGCTCTCTCGGGTTCATAGTTAATGAAAAAAAGAGTAACCTCTTGCCATCCACAGTTTGTAAATTTCTTGGTTTTGTCATTGACTCGCAAAAAATGCAAGTAATGTTGCCAGACGAAAAAAGAATTCGCGTTAAGTCTGAACTAAAAAACTTTATGACATTAAAACGATGCAAGATTCGAACGTTCGCTAAAATCGTGGGGGTATTAGTCTCAATTTGTCCCGCAGTGGAATATGGCCTTCTCTATACTAAGTTACTTGAACGTGTCAAGTTCCTGAACCTAAACGGTGGGGACAACTATGATTTGTTTATGACAATTCCTAGCGTTGTCATACCTGATCTGCAATGGTGGCTAGACGCAATTGATAAATCAGCTAAAGCTATAAAAAATGATAAGTATGCTATTGAAATATATTCTGACGCCTCAACGACGGGGTGGGGTGCGTCCTGCAAAGGGGAAACCGCTAGTGGTCAATGGTCAAATAGCGAGCAGGAACACCACATCAACTATCTTGAACTAATGGCAGCATTTATAGCTTTAAAAATATTTGCAAACACACTTACCAACTGTCAAATTTTGCTTAGAATAGACAACTCAACAGCGATATCTTATATCAATCGCATGGGGGGCATACAATTTCCTCATCTTACACAGGTAGCTAAGGATATGTGGCAATGGTGTGAGCATAGAAAACTGTTCATTTTCGCGTCTTACATTAGATCTGTAGACAATAAAATTGCTGATGCTGAATCTCGAAAAGTGCACCCAGATATCGAATGGGAATTGTCACGATCTGCGTACGAAAAAATTATCTCAAAATTTGGCAACCCTCACATAGATTTATTCGCAAGCCGTGTTAATAACAAATGTAATAAATATGTGTCCTGGCATAGGGACCCTGATGCTTTCGCTATTAACGCGTTTACCATTGACTGGAGCAATTATTTTTTCTATGCTTTTCCACCTTTTCCTGTAATATTAAAAACGCTTAGGAAAATTATCAACGACAAAGCCACTGGTATCATGGTCGTGCCTGTATGGCCGAGTCAGCCATGGTATCCTATTTTTACAAGTCTTCTGAAGTCAGATATAATATACCTAAAAGCCAGTGAAAATTTAATTTCTTGTCATTCCAGAGACGCCCGACAGATACAATCGAACCTTACCCTGGCGGCCGTGAGGTTGTCAGGTCGGCCCTAATGCGGCGAGGCGCACCGCCTTCTTCAATTGAAATTATGTTGTCCTCCATCTCAGTCAATTCAATGAAACAATATAACGTGTACCTTAAAAAATGGCATGATTTTTGCATAAAAAATTCCATGAATCTTTATAAATCTACGGTACCTAAAATTTTAGAGTTTTTAACAGAATCTTATACCATTGGCAGTCACTATGGATCCCTAAATAGTTGTAGAGCCGCGTTGTCGTTATTACTGGGGCCTGACATTATCAATAACGATAATATTCGAAGATTTTTCAAAGGGGTATATCGTCTTCGACCACCAAAACCTAAATACAATGTTACTTGGGATACAAACTGCGTTCTAAATTTCTTACAAACACAATATCCTAATGAAACTATAAGTCTCGAACAGCTCTCCAGGAAATGCTCTACTTTGTTAGCGTTGACCACCGCTCATAGGGTACAGACTCTGTCAAAAATAAACATAAATAATGTGGAGGTATTAGAGACGCTAATAGTTATTAAGATACCTGAACTTATTAAAACATCACGTATAGGATCAAAACAGCCTATCCTATTTTTACCTTTCTTTCGGCAAAAGCCCGAGTTATGTCCCGCAAATACTATTATCTGCTATATAAATAGAACAGCAGCAATACGTAACTCTGATTCTTTATTCCTAAGTTTTAAGAAGCCTCACAAGCCAGTGACTTCGCAAACACTGAGTCGCTGGATTAAAGGTACCTTAAAAGACAGCGGTGTTGATGTATCTATATTTTCGGCTCATAGCACAAGACATGCGTCTTCGTCATACGCGTATTCACGTGGCATCAACATAGATCTTATTCGTAACACCGCCGGCTGGAGCGGTAACTCCAATACGTTCGCAAAATTCTACCACCGAACTATTATTAATGCAAATGAGATGTCATTAGCCAATGTAATTATAAACGACATTTAATAGTATACGTACAAGTACCTAAATTTTTTTTTTTCTGATTTGTATCACATACATAATCTCAGTGATTATAACCTTTAAATATACCTTAATACATATTTTGATTATTACTAATATAATTACAATAAATAATTGATTTGAGTGGTTCGCTTATTATTTAATTTATCCTAATAAAACCCAGCAACCGCTCTCAAAGTCTACATGAGTATATTCAATAAGATTTATTTCAGGTTACTAATCTCGAGGACGAAACACGAAGTATAATTAATGATTAAACGAACTTACCAAGTGAAGTTCTATCATAATTATACAAGTGTTTCGTCCGAAGAGATTAGTAACCTGAAATAAATCTTATTGAATATACTCATGTAGTGACGCGCAGCTGTCACCACTCATTGCACTAGGTTGAGAAGAAAAATAAAAAATAAAGAGGGTACCACAATAATAACACCAATAATGGGGGTAGATCGCTTCCCACGCG
>DWOV01000040.1:0-10942 GCA_018251275.1 Niconiades incomptus | reverse complement strand
GAAAATGTGACTTGGTCGCCCGGTGACCGTGTAATTCATTGTCTGTCGCAACATTTTGCTTGTTTAAAGAACATTTCTTTCCAATATCGGATCGGGCGCAGCCTTTCGTTTGAAATCACTAATCAATAACAATTTTATGAATGACAACTTCATGACAATGACAATATTCAGAGTACCTACTATGTAAAAGCCGATTAATAATAGTCCGGAAACATGAAACATTTTCCGCCAAAATACTTGTATGCCTATCACAATAGCATTAAAGCGTATCTTATTAAGTGTCATAAGGTATTGTAGTAACGAGCTCGAGTATGCAATTTGACCTCCATACTGCTGCATGTAATGCATTCAGCTCGTGCTGTAAACATGCCAGAACACATGCACTTTGAAATTATTTGTAACTTACTTATTATTTGTTGTGACAGACAATGAATTACACGGTCACCGGGCGACCAAGTCACATTTTCTTACGTTGGCGATTTTACTTCCTTACTTTTGAAATCATTGGCAGATTCATAATTATATTAATACGTGAAGAGTTCAATTTTGAATTTGTAACTTACACAATTCAAAATATCTTACCAATATTTCATAATGCGAAAGATTGCGTTTGGATATATGTTCCTGTTTCACGACAAAACGGCTCAACCGATCTATATGATTTTTTATGTGGAAATAGATTAGATCTTGAAGACGGACATAGATTATCTTTCCTTGCGAAAATAAAAATAGATGAGGTTGAACTAAGGGATGCACGCCCAATTGGAAAAAAATCGGTATACCAGCGGTTATCGACTTTTATAGCATTTTAAACCGGTATTTACCGGTGTCTGTAGGTTTCTACAGCTCAGTTTTGTATCGAAAAATATTCTTTCCGCATGCCAAGCTGCGAGTTACAGCTAGTATGAACATAAAGTCTCGGCTCCACTTGTCGCTCCGCCGCAAGTTTTCTATGGACGTAAATCTCATTACTGTTCCTATTTTCATAATCTTCTTTTACGTCTTTTTCTCTCATTAGTCTCATTTTAAAAGAAATGTAACTCAATGTTGCTGTATGCTTTTGTTGCCGTAGGGGTTTAAGTGTCTTTGTGCCAATTCCAAGCCGCATAGTAAGCGAGAATGTAAGGACGTTCTTCAAATACTATTAATAAAAAAATCGCAGAATATATAAAATACATGTGTATGATACAAAAAAAAATCTGCTGAGTGAAAATATATAAGCTAAGTAGATAAACAAAATAAATCATAGTTATTCAAGCATTATAGAGATGAAAATAGCGTGTCGAGATGGGTTTTTGATTAAGAGTAGTTTTTTGTAACATTTTATAAATAATATTTTTTATTTTACAAAACCTAGTGATTGACTTACTCTTATACACATTAATTGTCCGTTATTGTATTAAATGCTTTACTTTGAAACAATCTTGTTATTAAGTAGATGAAACAAAAAGTCACACATATTGTCAATCGAAGAATCAAACTTAGAAAAAACAAGCCAACTGAACAAAACTTATTTTTAGATAATTATATTCAAATAATAACTTACCAAATTTCGATTTTATAAGTTCCCATACCTCGCAAGAAGCTAAACAAGGTATAAATAACACCTAATTTCCGACACAATTTTTGAGGGACAACGTGTGCCACTGTGCACTGGACCTTATTCAAAATCAATTCCCTTCTAATCGAGAGCAAGCGAAAGCAGCGTTGATTGTGATTAACTTATAATTCCAAAGGTTACCTTCAAACTTTCGCTTTTACACACGCAGTGTTTTACGAATATTACTATTGACCCAAATGCGGAGTAACGGCCAAGAGTTGTTACGAGACAAAACACGCGATACTTAGGTACGTACGTTGAACTAGAACCAACTTCGAAATTACGAATGACGTCAGCCGACGGAATAATTCGTTTCTGTGTTTAGGACTGTGAAATGTAGGTTGTTAGTTAAATGTTTAGAAAAATATCTTTAATAACTTGTTGATGGTCTATTGAGAACAAAATATTTGTTTTTGTCAAGTGCAATTACTTTGTGCATCATGCCGTATAGTAAGGAAAATAACTGCATAAAAAATTAATTAATATTCACCCGGCAAATGTTCTGCCATATACATTATTTGTAGGGCTCCTAATCACCTAGCGGTATAAAATACTTCAGGATTTATTTTCAAGTCTACTAAATACATTTTTTTATAAAACCCAATCGAGCCGTTTCGGAGGAGTAAGTACGACCACAAAAACACGAGTTTGTTATAGTGTTATTAGTCAGATTACGTTTTAATTTCATTTCATTTCATTTCATTTCATATAGAAATCAAAACGTCCGTTGTATCAGAAGACAGTAGATGCAGTTACTAAGATAATAAGCATCGTATCAATAGGTATATGTTAAACAAGAAGCGTGCGGATAATGACAACTATCTGGAAAATTCCTTATCATAAGCAGACATTTATTAACGTACTTATAGTTAACAGCCATCAACATTTATAGCGATTAAAACAACATATCATTGTAAAGCTTCTATTGAATTGCATATTATATTTGCCTGCTAGTCTCTAACATCATTTATGCATACATACATGTCATTGGTTTAACTAAGTTTTTAATAATCGCTTTCTTAATTTGTATATGAAAACTTAGCGTAAGTGTGTTTGTAATTGAGCGCTTTTTAGATGAAATTTCAAGTTCTGGAGTAACTAACCGATGAGGAACAAATGAGTCCCGAAAATAAGTTGCACAAGAACGTGTGTCAGGACACCTCGTAATTTATAACATTGGTATTTCTTATATTCAACTATACCTATTTAGTTCAGGTCAAACTGTCATTTCCATTCTTGCGTATTTTGAGATAGATACATTAAGGCAAATAAATTGATATCGAAGATAATATCACTCAGAGTCACTCAAATTTATTGAGAAGCTCATACTTCCTATTGAATTAAGAAAACATTAGGGAAGATTATTCCACCTAGCAAGATGCCATTCGTATCATCCTAGTACGAAGACATGTCTCCCTGTCGGATAAATTGCTGCCAGTCGTGAAAATAGAAATCATTCCTCACTTTCATTTCCAGGAGGTTGGAATTGCTTTAAGATTCACTATTCCACCAGTTTAAAATGCATTAGGAAAAGTAACAGGCACCACAAAATTATTTTCTGTATGATTTGTCTTATGTTGTTAAATAAATAATCTGGATTCGAAGTTCATCCTTCTAATATTGTAAGTGAAAAAGTTTCTGAGGATATATGGACGTTTGTTATTAAAAAAAATCTATTGACGCGATTTTAATGAAACTTTACAACAATAATCAAAGCTCAATTAACAAAATAATACATTTATAAAGATATTGTGTAAATGGGCCACAATATAGCGAAAACTTATAACATCTGTGGACTAAAGTATAATATCGGTGCAAAAGAAGTCGCGGGTAGATGCTAGTACTCGATATGTGGAAAAAATTGCTTATATGGATAGGCTTAGTAAAAACTTTTGGCGAAACGCGAGATTTCAAGTAAGTCTTTGTCCCTTATATAAGCCTATAAGCTCTTTGTCATACAGTTATTGTCTGCAACACAACTTAACGAAAAATTGGTAAATGTGAAATTCTGGTTAGCGAACAATTTATAATTATAAGCATTGCTCTATTATATAATTTATAATTTGGCAATTTTTCTTTTATTCTTTTTGGATTTCCCCGTACAAGTTTTACATGAAAAAAATCCTTTAAAAAATTCACCTGAACCCTAAAAATTTTTAAGAATATTTTATATAAAAACCTCAATAAAATAATAAAAGTATTGAAACTATCGTCGTTACAAATTTTACGAGTATGTCAAGTAGGCAGGCAGTAAGGTGATCGAAATATAATTTAATATATTATTGCAGTACATCGTCTCCTGCGACAGCTAGTATTACCAATAAAAAAAAATATATTCAAATTCAAATAAATTCATTTAATAATATAAGTATCAATGATACACATATACTGCTAATTTTTTTTATACTTCCACTTCACTACTTCTACTTCTACTTCTACTTTAACGTGGAGGAGAAGAAGTGGGAAAAGAAACTCCTTTGCACATCTTTTTAAAAAGGAATAACAGCAATACAAACGTTTGGTTATAAAATATACTCTAACCTGAGCGGAACTGAATGCAGCACAGATAATTTTATCGCGTCTTTGTCATTAATATACTCTTATAGACTATAATAGGCTGTCCGAATAAGCTGTATCTTCACACGCCGCTTGAACATTTGTAAAGGCAAATCGCGTAACGACCTGGATATTTTATTGTAAAAATAGACTCCGAGCCCCATAAAAGTTTGTTGTGCCTCACAAAGACGTTACGAAGACGCAACAAGATTGTCTATTTCTTGTTACATGATTGTGCATATCACTATTTTGTTGTTATTTTTTAGTTGTTTTGTATGAACATAATATTTCTGTAAACATATTTAGGGGAGACTCATAATACACTAATTTCTTTAAATTTCTCCCGCAGAAACTCGCGCGCTTGTAATTTATAAATAAATATGTAACTCTAATAGCCCTTTTTTACAGTACAAATACTGCATCAATATCCACTGCTATAATATCTTTATAATTATATATAATTCTACTGTACGTGTGTATGCCCACACAAATCAGCCCGGCAGATGGCACTGTAATTGAAACATCAAGCAGGACAACGTCCATCGGGTCCACTGGTATAATATAAAGATATTGCCTTGCCTTGGTATTAATATATTATAAATATAAAGTTAAGATGTAGTATAAAGAATATAGTAAGAAGATACGAAGTTTTTAAAAGTAGGTGCATCGTATCGTAAATAAAATATCGTACAACGTAGAGGCAAGGAATTGTTTATGGTCAATTCACGAGCATAATCTTAAATAAGTAAGGATAAAAATGTTCTAAATATAATGAGACCACAGTAGCTAAGTGTACAAATTTATTACATTTGTACTCACATAACTATATAGAGTAGGTACATACGAGTACAATCAGTGATAATATTATTTATGACCTGAACGAATGTGGTATAGCGTGCTATTATTGCAGTTGTTGCGATAGGTACCTATTATTTACTTGTGCATTCATCCGTGATATATTTTCTAAATGCAGGGTTGGCGAAAAAGCCGTTGTCAGGCTAGTCAGGAGTCGTAATTCTAGCACATGGCCTGAAGGAGAATTCGTTTTAAAATTATTTTTAGAAGATCATTAACAAAACATTCCGAATATTATAAGGTGGAAATTCAGTACATGTTATGGATAAAAAGATAAATAATGACATTATTTATATTGCCCGGTCAATATGAATAATGACAAGTCGAATCGGGCTAAGTGATTATTAATTATTTAATCGTCCAAGTCATTACTCTGTTCACACAATGTAATATATTACAAGAGGAACGTTTAGGTCCATTAATGCATGAACAAATTCCGAAGGATAGTGTATTAAAAAAATTAATAACTATAAGAAAATAGGGAGTAAAGGCTTTTTAATTCCTTTAAACAAAAATGTAGAGTCAAGAATTTATAATACGGCGGTATTAAAAGTTTTTGAATTCAAATTTTCTCTTGTAACCGTGATCTGAGTCAGTAGTTAGAATTTTTTAGAGATAATATAGTCATGATATCGTCTTATTTCTTTGCAATAACGATACTTTTAACGATTTCATTGTATAAAATTTTATTTGTAAGAGTTTGCCAGTATAGTGATTAAAACTGCCAGTTTTATCTGGAAATTATGCAGTCGCGTTGTCATAGATAGCCATAGATTTAACAAAAAGCGGCTTTTAATTAATGAACATTTCTTTCCAAGGTTTGCTTTGATTGAGCCATTCATTGAAAAATCTGATTTCTTTTTATGTAGGTAAGTAAGTACAATTTCAAAGAATTTATGTAAATTAAATTCAATGGGAGTAACTAATAATAGCTAGCTGAAAAAAAACTGCAATGTACAAAATGTTTATTATTTGTTATGAAAAATTACTCCTACTTTAGATACCTTAAAATATTTTAGTAGAAAATCATGATTTAACCTGTATTCCATACTGTAACGAAGTTTTAGCGTCATCAAGGTAGTTCTAATAAGACACAATCCACCTCCGATACCGATTTTCTGGACGTTGAGGAAAAAACTCTGAATGCGTGACCTATATTCCACCTAGCGCCATGCGAGTTAAATCCGAGGCTAGTCCGAAACGGCCAGTTATAAATTTCGCCGGGCCGCATATCCGATGCAGTGTTTCCATAGATAGAGATAATACTCCAGTTTTCCAAACGAGCGCCGAAGGGCCTAATTCAAGTTGGCGTGCTCTACTTGCAGTTACGCCCTTCTGGATTTATTCTTAATTTAGCAGTAGTGTGAGGGGGGGCCGGGGGCAGGTTCTTCCGCGCATACCTATACTCGTGTCGTATAGAACACAATGCGGCATCGCTCTGCGTCGACGTGGATCCGCGCGCCAGCGTAGTAGCCGCCGCAACCGTCATAAATATACATCGCAGACCCTTCGGTGCTATCATACCACCATCGGCCGAAGCGGGAACAGCCGTGCCCCGCTCCAGAGCAGGTAAGTCGAGCTGTGCGTCTAATACAATATTTTGCGGTTAACTGTTGCGAATTTTTTCAGTTTTCATTCAGCTGTTGCGATGTATACGAAGCACGGGTTATCGCGCTTTTATCTCGGCTCGTGTAAGCCTCGTAAAACGTGTCAATTCACGCTCGTTAAGCGTGTCCACTCCACCCTGAATACTTGTCTGTCATTAGTCGTTTGACACCGACCGCGGCACCAAGTGGAACGAGCCGATGCAGGCGACGCAGTAATAATGCGCGGTGCATCGTTATATGAACCACTACACTTTTTATGTTGCAGTGAATTTAAACTTGTACCGTTTAACTGTACGCGTGCAACTTGTAGCCTAGAATGTATGACGTCAAATACCTTATCAGTGGTTGATACTTCTTGATACCCAGTTTTTTATTGACTTCTTTTGTTTGTTTTCTATTTATGTAATATCTAGGCGTGGGACAAGATACAGATATCAGGTTCATTAGTAAACTCTATTTAATTTAGATTAATGTTTACTTAAGTGTTTTGGTAATGAAAGACAGTATAACTGGAAGTTTTCTTTGGTTTTGTCAAAGATTTGTGTAAAATGCCAGTCTGGTTGACTTCAAGAATGAATGGAGCTTATAGTACAGTGATGAATGATTTGTCTGGTGAAATATTTCGGTAGCAAAATACGTGAACTATTGAGTGGCCAAAATATCCGTGACGTGTTGAAAAAAACTGTCGAAATATATAGATGAGTTCAATAGTGTAAGTATATTGGTACTGGTAGCGAGATGCCTGGAATGTCTTATTTGTATCTGTATCTGGCGCCAACATACTTCAACCTATTGATGTCTAAGGCTTAAACATGTTTCACAGACGGGTACTCAGCTTAATGGGAATAGTTTACCTTGCCGCGAGTATCTCCCCCCTCACGTACCTTAAACATATCTAAAGTGGCTTTAGTGGGTGTTCTACCACTTTGGGGTTATGTGACTATACGACAATTAAACAAATATTTAATTTCACTACATACAATCAGCGTGGTGGAGGATGCTCAGCGGGCGGAGTTTGCTCTAGGCCTTCTGAGTTATGAGGAGAGACCCGTCCTCAGTAGCAGATCATTCATGAGTTGAGGTCACATATATTCAAAATGTTTTACACATACTTGCATTTTTGATTCACGGTAATTGTCGCCACAAATAGTAATTAATCTTTTGTTTCATCATTCATGATTAATATCAATTTGTTTTTATTAATTTATAAGGCACGTACTGTATACAAACACAACCGTAAAATATACGCAACGCGTATTTCGGTTGTAAGTTCATGGTTGCTGTTAAGCAATAAAAATATTCATACACATTACAAATAAACACATTACTTGAAGTTTTATTTAACTAGTAACCTAACCTCTTTGTTTTTGTACATATACTTGTTCAATGTTCATAAATAATACCGCTACTCGAAAAATGAGCTATTAGTTATACACTTTAATATTTCTGGTTTAAGTAATGTGAATAGGATATTGATAAGGTCCTCAAAAATCAGTCTTTAACCCAAAAAAAAAATACAAATATAAAATCCATGTAAAAATTTGTTGACTAATTTCTGATAGCCTTTAGTTAGACATACGTCTTTGTTTCATGATGTAATGCTCAGTAGGCTTCCTTCTTTGTTACGCTACTTCATAAACAAAACATTTCCAATATCAGGGCATGCCCAATAGTTCAATGTCCTCCGATTGTAATATTGGCTTTAACTCATGAATGCCCAAAACCGAAGATACTTATTCCACCACGCTACTTCACTAACATTACAATGCACAAGTATTCTAAAACCGTGTCTCCATTTAAATTATTAAATTTTTTAAACTCGTAGCCCGCATTAATTTCTTTGTTTGGTAGTTTTCGCGTATTCAGCCGGCATTAGCAACAGTCTGTACCGGTTTAGAAATTCAAAATAACTACTAAGATTATGTTATTTAAAAACTGGAATCACCAGGTGTAAATGATGAATTAATCGCATTGTAGCACCTGCGGACGCCGGTCCACATTTCAGTACACGGCCTCAGACTTGCCATATTTACCCCGCTGGAATAAAGTTGCAATAATTGCTAAATTTAAATTGACATAACATAATTAACACAAATACTATCGCAACTCTATGACGAGAGCTGCTAAAAATTGCATCATTGAGAAAATCCTTTCTTTGTCAAGGTTATGTACGTATAATTTATCAACTGAGCATTCTAACAGTTATTTTCAAGTTACCTATACTACGCTAGTAGTAAAACTGTAACGGGATATTGGAAGATTTTGTTTTTTTTAAGCAAACAGTTTTTGTTAGCAATGTCAAAAATATTTTTGTTATTTTTACAGATAAGAAACATTGTAGATTACGAGAAAAGTTTAGTAATAATCTTTTGGCTATAGTAGCATTATTGCTATAGAACAAAAAAAAATCCTTAAAGCCAAACGCGAAGAAAACATGAAATGATGATTTCAAACATGATTCGTTAAATAAATTAAGACCTATATAGGCCAAAGAAATAAAGCGCTAGGGATAACCTACTACTTGTACGTATAAAAGTAAAAGAACTTCCGATAACTATTTTTCATGCTACGAGTACATTATACCACTTCTTTGTCTTGAGTCTGGCACCTCGGCGCCTCTTGACCTGATTTCCTATCAGTTATTTAAATGTATTCGTAACTTCTAACGCTCAGTCGTTAGCGAAATTTAAATCTGTGGCAATCGTAGTTATCTTTATCGTCATTCGATCTTTACATCAATATCTGTTGTGTAAGTACAATGATCATGAGAGATATAATTATCAGGAATTAATATCGTCGCAAACCTTGCTGTATCATCATACATTGTAACTATTATCGTCTGTTGAAGTACGAATGGTTACACGTGGATATGTAATAGGACAGCTCGTAAGGAGGCACGTAGAACTAAGTACATACGGCACAAAGATTCTATTATTCGATGTTCATTCTTGAATCGATACATTGTTGCTGTTCAAATGGCAAATAGTCATATGCACCATATCTACTCGTTAACGTTTTATGAACAAAGAATATCTTGTAGTAACTTTAAACAACAGTATCTCAGCAGTACTTCTCACGATAGATGCTACATAATAATTCTTTGATTACATATATCTAATCGAAAACGCGGAGTTATTGTTTTTATAGTAAATACGCGAATGCGTCGATAAGTTTGTCAGAGATAACGTAAAACGAAAATTCCCTATAGATATATATTTGTAGATAATAGACAGAAAACCACAAAAGTATATTTGAAGAGTGCACGGCACTTCCGCAGCGTAAAGAGGTCGATTTCGGCAATCGGGGAGCCAACGTAGCTTGAGCCGCAGCTGCCGACGCGTCGGTTCTTCGTCGGTCGATTTAAAGTAGAAATTGGGCACGAGTAATATTCGAGCGGGGGTCTAGTAAAGCCAGTCGGTGATACGTAACCTTGCCTACGAGTTGTGTTAGCGACTGCGCAGTAACGGTGCCCTAGTTATTTCGGGTGCCGTCCTAGATACGAACGAGGTCGCCGGAGCCGCGTTTTCATCATCAGCGTTGGGTTTTATTCGATGGGGCCGCGGCGGGCTGCTCGACCTCGCGGATAGCCAGCTGAGTTAGATAGCCACCTAATTCCGAGCGGCCGCTCACTCGATAATGTGCCTCTTTTCTGAACGATTCGTACAACGGTCGGTCTAACTGTATTTTACCGAAACGGAGCTATTTGAGGGCGTCGACGGAGACCATGTGTGAAAGATATTCGGCCCTGTAACCAGTGTGACGAGCCCTAAAGCAAGAAATGCCGAAACGGCAGAAAAAACAAGGGAGGGGCCGTAGGTGCCGCCCCCAAAATGTAGGTCGGTCGAAACACGGCATCCCTTTTTCTCATTTTACCTTTTTTCATTTAACGACTATTTATGGGTTGCGTGGTAGGTAATACGCATTTTATATACCAACTGTTCCTTTATAAATTAGTACTGCCTTATGTAAATCGTGGTGAAAAAAGATTTTTCTAAATATTGAACTTCACCTTTAAGACACGCGAGGATGTTGGGAAGTTCCGGCAGATTTTATGATAACAAAGAGCTAGCAATAAAAACATGTCAGTATTTATAATAATAATGACGTCGCCGGTCCGATGCAGAACTCGTCTGTCGTAGAACAAATTTACGTTTACTGACTTCTTTTGTAAACAGTGCACCAAATTGAAACTGTAGAGTAGCACAAGTACCTACTGTCCGCATAGAGAAGAGCCGGGTCATTAGTTAACAGAGTGCGCCAAGCTGATAGAGAAGGGGAGGTGCCATTTAGGCCAAACTAAGCCAAGGCCGGAATAGAGGGGATA
>DWOV01000039.1:0-10958 GCA_018251275.1 Niconiades incomptus | reverse complement strand
CACGTCAATATTTTGGAATCTACTGCCACTTCGGAAAGGTGCTTTAACATGGAGGAGAAGTGGGGGAAGAAACTCCTCCGCACATCTTTTTTAAAAACAAAGAACAAAATAACAATAATACAACATTTAAGTTACTATGCAATTACATACATAGTGTGTGGAAAGAACATATATAATTGAAGTAATTATTCACGTTTAATACTGATGAGAGTCACAGTGCGTGTGTTTGGGTAACATGAGTACCTACTAGTTGTCAAACCAGACAAAAACAAATGCCGATCAAAACTGCTGCTGCGGCAGTCGCCGCTAGTGCGCGCGTGCCCTTATGGTTATATAACACATGCTGGCAGTAATGACATAATTACTCATTAATAGAAAAATAATATTAATACAGTTTACGTCACAGTTGAAACATCAAGTGTTTGTCAAGCGTGACGCGGTGACGGGCTGGCTCGCTGGCCGCAGCGCCAGGTACCCGCCCCTCTAGGGTACGTAGCTGTGCCCCAGAGAGACATCACCGCGCACCTATTTAGCACTGTCGATCAGATCGGTACCCGTGTGCGAAGAGGACCACATCCATAAGTCGAAGGCGGTAGCGAGAGTGATAACCGGTACGACAGAAGACAATGTTTATTTGATCGAAGGCTTGAAATGGCGGGTCAGGGTATTGTTTAAGGTAGGAAATAACTCCTCAATGCGCTATCTGGGTAGTTCTCTGCGCGCTGGGTAGATAATTATATATATATGTATAATAAGTTTAACGTCAATTTGTATAATTATGTTGCGAGGTAATTGCAATAAAGAACACTCACGCACAATTATAAAACGCAAACGTATTTGATATTACGATGAAATTTTCTGTTCAGTGTGTGTAGCGTGGACCACAGTTTTAGAGGGGTAAGGTAGCGAAAAATAACCGAACCCAATGAGTGCAGTTTTGACACTAGTTTATTGAAAAAGTAAATTAATATTTAGCTTAAGTGAGCAGAATACGTAAGTCCGTACATACTGCTTAATCATTATTTCGACACGCGCATCGTATCAGGAATCTGATTACCGATGACACGTGTACGACGTCATAGCTCGTACATCCTGCCCACTCAAAAGAGAGATGAGCCAAGGTCTGAAATCTCGTAAAATAGTAAATTAACAGAATGGACAGATAAAGTTAAGAGTGTAGGCAGTATGTACGTACAGCTGTGAATGAATATAATAATAATAATGAACTAGAGTAAATGTTATAAAATCATTTTACGTGAAGTAACAAGGTGAAAACAATGCCTCTTAAAGTTAATAACGTAAATTAAATGCCCTGCCCGTAAAGGGATTCGTTACGTAAATTGTGTTATTGATCACTCACTATTATCACTACACGGAATATTGAGTCTGATTACTCTCGGTATGGCCACCGGTGTGGTCACTGTAGCTTTGTCAATACTAACACGTGATTTACTTAATACTTTAGGCACTTCACTAACACTCGATATAGCCGGAACGGAAGCCGACCTGACCCTCTCTTGGGCGGCTCTATACATTACGGAACCTTCCGTCTCCACATGCAGAATTCGTCGCCGAGCCTTGCGCCATCGTACTATAGCGTAAGCTGCTCCCGCTAGTATAATGATGAGTACTGCCGTATACAGTACCGAGTACTGGTGAACGTCGTGAACGCTTAGTGAAGTACTTGTCTCGTCTTGTAAATTATCTATTTGGGTTTTCAGCCTATTCCACTGCTGTGAGTGATCTTCAGGCACGTAATGTGTATCAAATGTGGAATTAATGATTTTATTCAAAATAGAAATCTCTAGTACATCTTGTATATTATTCTGTACGTTAACGTTGCTGAGCAGGTTATTATTGTGACTATAGATGGATAAGCCGTTGCTTTTCAGAGTGCATCCTTGACCGATATCCAGTATCCCATTCCCAGTCAATGTAATCTCTTGTACCCCGTCAGGGCAAAATAGACGCAGTAAGCATTTCTCACAACAGGTAAACAACCAGCTGTTGCTATTGTGCAATCTGATCCATCTTTCATCGCACGGCGACACCTTTGATGTGCACATTGTTTTGTTACTAATAATCATTGAGCAAATAGAAGTAGTAATTTGTAATTCATAGATAGGCTTATCAATGGTGCATAACAGTTTACTAGTAGGTATATGCATGCATGTTTGTATGTCAGTTTCAGTAAGTAAAAGAAGTAAATTTTTACGAAGATTAAAGGCAATGTATGGAGTAATAGGTTGCATATAATAATGTTGATGTGGTAAACTTAACATTCTGTCCAGTTGTAGGGACTCCTTGTTCACCAGAGGTATCTTAACCTCCATAATGAGATATTGAAAGCCAACCTTGGCCTTGACTCTCATAAGTTTGTAGAGCTCGCTGATGCTCTGCTTATCAACGGGAAGAGTCACGTCACCTTGCAAGTGGCTAGAAATGACATTCACTTGATCCGTAAGTTGCGCGGGAGGGAACATATGTGCGTTAATATGCCCGTGTGAAATGTCAGTAACAGTGTTAATTACATTGTCTTGAATGCGTCGCAAACTAGAAATTACGATATTCGCGCTAAGCGACGAAGATAAAACGTGGAGCTCATCCATCTGTTGTGATTGGACTGAGTTCATAGAAGAAGTAAAGTTACGAAGATGGTTATCCAAAATACTGAACTGTTTGTTCATGATAACCTCATTTCGACGCAGTATATTGTACTGACCTTCAATGACAGAAGTCTGATTTTTTAATAATAATTGTAAATGATTTTCGTTTATCGATATTTTCTCAATGTCCTTTTCATACTGTCTAGCAAACCGTTCGTCGAGTACGCCAAACAACGAATTAGCGAGATATCCTACACCATTTATCAAGCCTCTTTTCTTTCTACGTCCGATTTGTGTTCTAAGTAAAGTGTTATAATGTTCAATTTCCGATAAGTCTTGTTGCAACTGATACAAAATACTTTTATACTGTGACGGTAACTTGGCTGCATATATTTGTTTATTCAACCGCGCAACGTAATTATGCACATTGTTTAAACCTAACCAGTAACTAGTCATATTGTAATAGACTACCACCTTCCATTCATCCCGAATAAGACTTAAATCGGTCACCTTGTCGAAATAAATACTTTGTGTACTGTTAAAGTACGATACGTTATAACTAGACTGTGCAGGAGATATTATTAACAGAAATAACAATAATGCTAAAGTTATAAAATGACAAAATTTGTTGGAACGTCTAGCGTGTCTAGGACTGTGTATATTTCTCTTAACGTTTCTAGAGCCGTCCTCATCGGGTGAAATCTGATCTGTCTTATCCGCCGATACTTGTATGTCTTCTTTGACAGGCAAGATAGAAAGTTTAAGAATGGGCCTCTTGACTTCGCCGTTTTTCGTTTTCACCGTAGCTACCCTAACATGTCCGTCCTTGCCGGGGTGCACTCTGGTCACTCTACCGAGCAGCCATTTCCCAGGAGGAAGGTTATCTTCCTTGACGACTACGACGTCGTCGACCTCTATATTTTTACGTGGAGTGTTCCACTTTGATCTTACCTGCAGCTGTTGTAAGTAATCCGATGACCAACATTTCCACACCTGCTTGTTCATAGCTTGGATCATACGCCATCTGGTGGTCAGATCAATATCTAAAGGATCAATTTGCGGTCGTGATACCAGCGATCCTCCGATTAAAAAATGACCTGGCGTCAGGTATTGATCATCTGGGCTTTCAGTTAATGCGATCAATGGTCGCGAGTTGAGGCAAGCTTCGATCTGGTGGAGTAGTGTGATGAACTCTTCATAAGTGAGTTTCTGCTCACCTACTACTCTACGCAGATGGTATTTCAGACGCTTAACAGCTGCCTCCCATAGACCACCTGCCGAGGGGTGTGCTGGGGCATTGAAAACCCATTGTATGTTATACTCTCGGCTCTCACTGAGGAAGGCGACGTTAATAGTTTGTAATATTTCCTGGTACTCTTTTTTCAGTAGTCGATTTGCTCCAATAAAATTGGTACCATTGTCACTGTACATGTGACTTGGTGTTCCACGGCGAGCGCAAAACCGCTGAAAGGCTGCCAAAAAGCCAGGGGTGGAGAGGTCGGACACCAGTTCCAGGTGCACGGCTTTAGTCGATAAGCACACGAAGACAGCCACGTATCCTTTAACTGTCTTCACTCCACGACCCTTGTTGGCCTTAATGTCGAAATGACCAGTAAAATCGACACCCGTGTGTGTAAATGCTCGTGAAGGAGTCACACGTGGCTCAGGTAGGTCTGCCATGAGCTGTGAGCTCTTCTCACTACTGAAACGTCGGCACTTAACACACTTGCGCAGTTCTCTTTTAACCGTACGGAGGCCACTGAGTATCCAGAACTGCTCCCGTATATATGATAAAGTTAAACTGGGCCCGCCGTGCAGCATGATAATATGAGCCTTATGAATAAGAAGCTCAGTCAACCGACCATGACTAGGAATGATGATCGGATGTTTAGCCGATGGCTGTAAGCCAGAATTATTAAGTCGGCCACCAACCCTTAAAAGTCCATCCTCCTTATCGACATAAGGGTTCAAACATAGTAGTTTACTACATTTAGTTAAAGTTTTCCCTGTCTCTAATCTATCGATATCATTTTGAAATTCAATACGTTGTACATTTTTAATAATAACATTATAAGAATGATTTATTTCGCGTAGTGACAAATAACTGTGGCGTGACGTATTTTGCTTATTGCGAAGCCACTTAATGTAACGCGAGAACCAACCTACCGTTGTTACTATGCGCCACAAGGAACTGCATTCGTTTAGCAATTTAGTTATAAATGAAATGTTATCATCACATAAAGCTACATGCACATTAGACTTCCTAATATCAACCGTAGGGGTATCATACGTTTGGTTAGTATTTAATATATAGTCAGACTGTAGCAGCCATGCAGGTCCTTCCCACCAAAGAGAGTGCTCTGACAGTTGTTTAATGGTCAGGCCCCTTGTAGCACAGTCGGCTGCATTATGTTCAGATCTAACGTGATGCCATTGTGAGGGAGGAAAAAGATTAATAATTTTGTGTACCCTGCTGGACACGAACTGCTTCCACTTGTTAGTATTTCCATGTATCCATCCAAGGACTACCATGCTGTCTGTGTGAGCATATACATTCCTATCGTTGTTAGGATATATCTCCATGACCTTTTTTAATAGTCGCGATAAAAGGAGAGCACCGCACAATTCAAGTCGCGGAAGTGATTGTTTATTTTTTAATGGAGCTAGCTTCGTTTTAGCAGTTAGCAACCTAGATGTGTAGACACCTTTATAATCCCGTGTGACAACGTATATGCAACATGCGTACGCTCGCTCCGATGCGTCACAGAAACCGTGAAATTCGTAAAATTTATTATTTCCTAAGTAACGCGGAATCTCTATTTTATTTAGATTTTGAAAATCTAATTTTAGTCGTCTCCATTCTTCAATAATAGTATCTGATAATTTATCGTCCCACGAATTATTTTGATCCGACCATGTCGCTTGAAATAACAATTTAGCTCTAACTGTGAGAGGCGATAACCAACCTAGAGGATCAAATAATTTGGAAATATACGATAATAATTGCCGTTTGGTCAGTAGTTCATCGTTGCGTAGATTTTCAAATTTATTCTGAAACGTAAAAGTGTCAGATTTAGGATTCCAACGAACACCAAGCGTTTTTCGCGACTCCGAACATTTAAAGTCAAGTGGCGCGTCAACCTGATCAGCTGGGAGGCCCTCAATCAGTTCAGGATCGTTACATGACCACTTTCGTATGTTCATGCCTGCACCCTTCAGCATGGAGATGATTTCTCGCTGTAAGCTTTTAGCTCCATCAATCGTCTCACTGCCTTCCAGAAGATCATCCATGTAGAACGACTTCCTTAATGCCTCCGCAGCCCGTGGGAACATGTTAGCGTCGTCGATAGCTAACTGTTGTAGCGTTCGCATGGCAAGAAACGGAGCAGCCTTGGTCCCGTAGGTGACCGTAGTGAGCTGGTAATCAACTAAAGGATCTTGAGGGGACGCTCGCCAGATTATACGTTGTAAATGCTGATCACTCTCTCTAACAAGAATCTGTCGGAACATTTTTTCAATGTCCGCAGTGATGACATACTTATGTTGACGCCACTTGATGATGAGGCTCGGTAGATCCTTCTGTAGGTTCGGACCACGCTCCATCAAATCGTTAAGACTATTACCTGTTGATGTTTTGGAAGATGCATTGAAGACCGTACGCAACTTGGTAGTAGATGAATCAGATTTCATTACACCGTGATGAGGAAGATAGCATGAAGTTAAATTAAAGTTTATTACGCGTGTCATATGGCCCATTTTCTCATAATCAGACATAAACTGGATGTAACTATCACTAAATTCTTTATTTTTTAACATCTTACTTTCAATATTACGAAACTGAGCTACAGCTTTCGATTTAGATAAGCCTAGACCCTGTTTGAAATCTGGCTTCATAGGAAGAGCAACCTGGTATCTACCATCTGGCAACCGTCTAGTAGTAGACTTGTACAGCTGTTCGCAGTACTCGTCACCGGGCAAGGTAGCAGGCACGGTGTCGTTTACCTCCTCCAATTCCCAGTATTGAGATAAATCACATACATTATTTAACACAACGTGACAATTAAACGTTTTTACATTCCCTGACAGAATCCAGCCTAGCCTAGTTTGTTGAGCTATAGGTGCCATGTTAGGTCCTTTGATAAGACCACTCATTATTATATTAGAGTATACGCTTGCATCTAATAACAAATCAATAGGACGGGAGATGTTGTACTGCGGATCGGCCAGCTTAATGTGTTGTAAATGTGGCCACGATCGCTTATTAAAAGACGTATTAGGTAAATTATTAATTAAATGTGTTATTACTAAAGCTTGAGTCGTAAACTCAAAATTATCATGTATGGATTGGCAGTTAAGCGAGACCATGCCCTTGCTTTGCTTAGATCCATGTCCAATTCCTGATACAGACCCGTGATAACGTTGTCTAGGAATACCTAACATTTGTACAGCCCGTTCGGAAATTAAAGATATTTGTGAACCCTGATCAAGAAGTCCACGTAAAGTAATGAAAGTACCATCAGCAGCTTTGACCTGAAGAGAAAGAGTTGCTAATAAAATTTCTTCTTCATCAGCGGCTACGTGGTTCACTATATGCTCGCTTGTAGCATTGCAGGCTGACAAAGTTTCCGTACCATCGTCACGTGACGACGTCGGTGTGAACTTCATCGTTTTCGGTACAGCAGTTTTTGAGTTACGTAAACTCGCTGGCAGCGTAAGTGCCGTATTACGATAACAAGCGTCATGTAAAATCGTATGATGTTCGCCCTGACAATTTTTACACCGTTTCGTGGAAGTACACGGACCGTCATAATGCCGATATAAACAACATTTACAAACGCGTAATTCTGTAACCGTTTCAAGTTTCGCATCCGCTTTTAATTTGTTAAACTTATTACATTTATATAAAACGTGACGTTGACTGCAATATGGGCATGACCAAGCGTTAGTAGTAACTACACTTTGGAATTCGCGTTTAGAATTACTAGCATAAGTATTAGGTTTTATATTGTTATAGTTACGTGGTTTAGCATAAGGAATTTTAGACTGATAGTAATTTGGCTTAACCGATGACGTGTCCCTATCTCTCTTATATAATGGCTCGAGAGCTGTAAATTTACTTTCTAGGAAACTCAAAAGTTCAGAAAGTTTAGGTAACTCACGTGGAGATTTACGCGACTCCTTGTAGTCCGAATATGTAACCTGGTCAAGTTTTTTGCACATAAGATGAACCAGTAAGGGGTCCCAAGTCGAAGTATCGACTCCTAGATTTTGTATCGCGTGTATACTTTCTAGAGATGTATCGTACAAGCGTCGTATGTCAGTAGCCGTTTGCTTATGCATGACAGGTTGAGCTAAAAATATCTCAATATGCTTAGTGAAGAGCACCTGGGGATTATTGTACCGGTGAACCAGGAGTTCCCAAGCGGTGTCGTAGTTTTCCGCTGATATGTGCAAGTGCTGCACGAGCCGTTCGGCTTCACCCTTGAGTTTACCTTTCAAATGCTGCATTTTTTGGCATTTAGTTAAAAGGTTATTATTGTGAATGCTTTCACTAAATAAATCGAAAAATGTAGGCCAATGCGTATACCTACCAGTAAAGACAGGAATGTCCAACTGTGGTGTGGACTGTTGTAAATGAGCTGTAGACGCTAATCGTTGATTGAGTGCCCGTTTAATTGTTTTATAAGAATTTTCGTAATAATAAAATTCATCATCATACTCACTATTCGAACCCTGTAATATATTATCTATTTGTAGATGTAATGAATCTATGGCTTTCCACCTATTCTGTACATTCCTAAGCTCGTCCTCCAGTTCCCACTTATCACCTATTTCTTCCACCTTAATACCCTTCGAAAGTCGTCGGAACGCTCTGAAGTTAGTGCGTTGCAAGGAAAGGAGTTCTTCAATTTGCCCTAGCTGTTGAGTAGAAGGTCCTGGTACAGATATTGTGCGCGGAGGAGCCTTTACGGCGTGAGTTGTTTCATCTACGCTACTTGAAGTTTCTCCTGATCTATCTGTTTTTGTAGATAACGAAAAAGATATTATTTTATTACGTACAGATTCAAAATATTTCTGTGCTTTCTCAAATTGATTCCCGGAAAAGTATGGATCATCAGCGTCATGATACACGGCTAATATTTTGTCGTGCGTAGTTTTAAACTGAGCCCAAATCTTATCTAGCCTACTAAGACGTTCGTCTAAGTACTCACGCGTTTTACGGCTTGCCGAATCTTTGTTAAAGTTCCGTTCGATCTGTTTGATCGATTCAATAAGGTCCGACTGAGATTGCATAAGATCCTCCATCATGCAGTATAGTAATAAATGAAGACCTTACTTGATAGCGGGATACTCAATCCTATGCTGGCTGGGTTGCTCGCCGACGCGTTGCCGTTGCACGCCGAGTTCGCGCCTTGCAGCCCGAGAGCAGGCGGATACAGCAGAAAGGCACCGGAGCTATGTGATAGCTCACAGTGCGGGAGATGCCCACGTGGATGTACCAACACGTGTACTATTGTTTATGCCGACCGTATGTCTACACGTTGTTCGCGACCGTACGTCACTATTTTCTCACAGTAGCGAGATACCTCAACGGCCTGTAAGAGCTTATCGAAAGTTAAGCGACCGAGGTTTATAATTGAACCACCAAAACCGTTTGTTTTTGGAGTTAAGGTTCAAGAGACCAAAAGTGATTGTAATCTAAAGGCCGGAGATCCAAAAACTGTAGTTAACAATCGAAGGACCAAAAAACTGTAGCGTGTACCACAGTTTTAGAGGGGTAAGGTAGCGAAAATAACCGAACCCAATGAGTGCAGTTTTGACACTAGTTTATTGAAACAAGTAAATTAATATTTAGCTTAAGTGTGCAGAATACATAAGTCCGTACATACTGCTTAATCATTATTTCGGCACGCGCATCGTATCAGGAATCTGATTACCGATGACACGTGTACGACGTCATAGCTCGTACATCTATACCTACTACACACTCTCCTCTATGCATATTTTTATCCTTAATTAATAGAAAACATCGATTAGTTTAATTCTAACTTTATAAAGAAAACATTAAAATATTCTAGAAAGAAATAAGTGATGAAGGAATTGAATGTTTGTCTATGCGAATTTTCGAGGTAGTTTTTCTTTCTATAGGTATATATATTTTTATTTTAAATAGTCAATGGTCAGAGCGAGGATAAGGTTAATCTATTCATCTAGTTAGATTTGAAGCCATGTTGAATCAATACAACTGTTTATTATTTCACTATATTTAATTTTGTGCTTAAAAAAGTTTCCAATTCGTTACTGTTCTGAATTTCAATTTAGACGACTAACATTGATACGAACCTTTGATCATTTTTTATTGTACCATTGTCTTTTGAATATTAAATAATGCCTGTATTTATAACTTCATTTTAAAGGACCTTACCCTACTCTTACTGTGTAATTTTTAGGATTCCACAGAAAACTTACTGTTTGTAAAGTTTAAAGCGGTATCATTTTGGTATACATATTTATCACGGAGACCAAACAGTAGATCATAATCTTAAAAAACGAAAGATAAGCCTAGCCATGTAGGGATCGCTTGCGGTAGTCAGCGCTGGAAACATCGAGCAGTCCCGTGCGGCCCGATCGCCATACATGCGCAGCTCGAAGCGGACGGTTCATACAACTGCGTACTCCAACCGCTTGAAGCTGCCGGCAGCGACTGCTCAGCGGTTCGTGTACAGCTAGGGCATGTGTGCAATTCATACATGGCAGAATTGAGACTTCCGAAAAGTAGCCTAAAAGAGATTGAGATAGAGTTAGCCCGGCCATACGCGGACCGCTTGAAGCAGTCAGCACTCGAAATTTCGAGCAGTGGCGTGCGCATGCGGCCCGATCGCCATACACGCGCAGCTTGAAGCAGTCGGTCCATACATTCGCGCAGGGCGCCTGCGACAACGAAAGCGGTTCGTGTACGGATAGTGATAGAGTATTAGTAGAAACGTAAGGTTTATTATTTTTTACCGAGCTTGAAATGTTTTCTAAACATCGCACAAAAAGGAGACCTAAAATATAAATGCTGTATAATGTAGTTTATTTCATTCTCTCGCCTACCCAACTCTCTCCAAATCCTACGCATTTATGTGTCTGTTTCTATATAGTGACGCATTTTAGTTTCCTCGAGTTTCTAATCACGTTTCTTGTAGAGTTTCACTTCAAAAAAATTCAAGATACAGTGGGGATTTAGGGATGAAAATTGTACCCTATGGTTACCTACCTTACCTACCTACCCTATGGTTTAGGGTATCGTTGAATAGGTATGTTAAAAACATTATGTCTGCTAATACAATTTTTTGGTTTAGGGTTTCA
>DWOV01000038.1:0-11028 GCA_018251275.1 Niconiades incomptus | reverse complement strand
ATAGCGCCGGCCGAAGTGATTACACACAGTCAGCGCGTTACGTAAATACAACACACACAGTGACACAACTCGCACACAGGTATAGAACTAACACAGCCGTAACTTGGCTCTGTGTGCGTGCAGACCGTGAGTTGAGTCGGCCGACCCCGCCACTACAAAATTTAGTCGCACTCTAGACATCGCAGAGGAAGGACTAGTCCAACTATCTAGAGTACTACGCATCGCAGTGTATATTTCGTCATAACAACATTGTGATAGTGAAAAAATCTTTCTGGACGTGACAAGTGGAAGTGTAACATTTATTGTTTCATTTCGAACTACTATAGACTACGCCATAGACGGTTCTGTGTTACTGCAGATTTTGTGAAATAATGACATTGTCGACAATATTTGGATAATTCCTGATAAGCAGTGTAATATTGCCGCAAATATTTTCGTAAGTATTTTTGATTTCCTTTTTTTTATTAAATTTTTCCACGATTTTATATTTTCTATAATTTTCTGTATTTTCAGAACATTAATTACACCTTTATGTTTATTTTTACCTTCGAAGAAAGTTTAAAAAATATTAACCCCAGTAGATATTATTTTAAACATTTACACAAAATAAGGACAATTATTTATTTTGTTGTTTCAAAATGGATTCTAGCAACTAACAAAAATAATTTGAACAAAAAAATCGAAGTAGACTTTATAACTTTACAAGTTTAAATAATCAGAATTATTATCTTTTCTGATTCAAAAATTCCGATGGACACCATAAAAACTTAATAACAAAGGATTTATGTGTTTTTTTGTAATAATTTACAATAATAAGACAACGGAAACATTTAATTCATTCATTTCTATTTATATTCTATTCGAAAATAATACAAAAAAAACGGATTTTAAATTAGATTTTTCCAATATTTGGCCTCCAAAGGTTTTAACTTCCACCTTGCTACATTAATTAAAATAAATTACAATGACTAATAAATTAAAATGAGTCAGAAGCGAATGCTCCTAGCATTCGGTCCGTAGAATTGTTTTTCCTAATGTCATTGACTTCGCTCGAATTTGTTTACTCATCCATCGTAAGCATTTGCCAAATATTCGTGCTTTCATCTTCGCCTCTGACGTTCCGGTATTTCAAAAATTTTTAAAATTTTTCGAGATATATTAATATTTTAGGATTAAATTTTAAATGTAATTTAAGGCTTTTAATGATATTATTTAAGGTTTTCTTTTTAATTTTCTATTCTGTCATAATTGTATGTCTAAATTAGTAATAACCATAGGAGTTCAATCTTGTTCTGGTTTGTATTTCGTCTTCGTCTTTGTTTTCAATCTTTTGTTTTGCAACCATTTCCTCAGTTATGTTTCCATAATCTTTGTTTATATCTGCTTTGAAATCACCTAAATTGTTTTGTTATCTTTTCATTGTTACATGTTTACGAGACGTTCTGCGAATATTATTATTACGTTTTACTTTTGATAACAGGTATGTCGGGCATAGCGAACACATTTATTGTATTTTTATTGATTTTTGCCCAGACATGTCAGTTGTCTTTATAATATAAAATCCAGAACAAAATTGACTGAAAAAGACTTGCTAGGTTCGGTTAATTAGTTTATTATTTGGTAAAAGGACGAAAAAATTAAGACAATTTACTTTTTCATGTATTTTGTTACGAACTAATATGTTTATTAAATTCAAATTTCGAGTTTCAGTTGTAATTGCGATTGCGTTTACAACGGTGTCGCAAGCGGTGCCAGGCGCTGTCGTAAGCCATTGTGGGCTTACACAACTGGTTCAAGGTTCCATTCCGGCGTGCGTTCTCTCGGATGTACGGAAACTAGATTTAGTAATGTATTTATTGTTCAATAAACCTGTCTGGGATTCATAAGTAAGGGACTTAAAGGTTTTGGTATTTTCTTTTTAACAATTGGATTTTTGGTGTCCAATTGATGTGTTTAGAAATAAGTTTTGACAAAAACAAAGTAATGTATCGTATCAAAACAGTCACAATTTAATGAAAACATTTGAAATCCATCAGTTTTCTTGACACGTTCATATAACTTTATCCTATCAATTACCAGAAGTATTATAACATCGTCCTGCGTGTACAGGAAAGTAAATATTAAAACGGGTAGAAAACAAACAACAGAGTATCGTGCAGTCGAATCGATCCGCCGTGCAAAGGTCAGTACAGTACGAGAACGTATGACGCAACGTCTCTAGGGCGTTATTGCGCAATCCGCTGCAAGACAGACTACAATAGATATCTATCGACTGACTAACTCGCCTACGATAACTGCATGTATATATTTAAATTTAAGTATCATAAGCGCAAAGTCATCATCTGTTTCTGAATCATAGATGACATTGAAATTCCCAAAATCTAGCGGAATTTTGATTACTAATCGCTGTATTTACCGTTTCCTTCTTGGCTGGCGTTACTGTGATTTTATTACTAATATGCATAATAAGCGATGGTTATAACATGCTGGCTTTTATTGCAAACACTCCAACTATTACGTCCATGTAACTCATTGTAATAACTATTTCTTCTCTGATAAGAATGAGTTAGCACTATCCACGGTGTAAACCTTCAGTGTAAGTTATGTGCCCTCTAAGGTCGCTCTACTCAGTTCCGCTGTACAGCTAATTCTATTTATATTCACGGTACAATGCAATGTAATAAACAGATAACGAGCATTAGTAACAATAAACGCTTTATCGGCACATGATGTAATACAGGAACTACAGCAAGGTTCTCCGGAAGGTATTATTAAAGAACATAAGGTCATACCCGCATGCATTTAGTTAATCGTGCATCGTGGTTAGTTATGAACTTTTAAATACCACTGCTGGCGTATGATTTATGATGCTGATTCAATGATTGTGCTCTGCCAAATCTTGAACTTCGATGATGTCATAAATTTAAATTTCAACTTCGTGCTTCTCAGCTACAGCTATAAAGGCCCAATCCAGCTGTAAAAGACGAGTAACCCGAACAATTATAAACTAAACTTCGGACGATACATTGGAATCAATGACATCATTTACATATAATGACATACATACGATTAAAGCGTTACGTAACGTTATTTTTTCACGCGCAATACACAGTCCGACGATAATTTCATCGGTACGAGGACAAGCAAAGATAACTTGACCTATTTTTTTTATCTCGCCCGCTCGCGTAACTCTAACCTACATACGTTGTGAACGTGTGCGTGAACAACCAATTGCGACAAAGCAGATCAGTACGCGTGACGTATCTTATTTAAGGCCCTAAGCTACCTATAGACGAAAATGGAGCACCATGACGTAACGATGATGAGACAGAATTCTAAGAAATGATTTCTTATGACAAAGATATTGTAGTGACCAAGGCTATAGCTGTAACAATAATAGGCCTTATAAAGAGTACTGACATAATTAAAAATGTTGCAACCTATGCTGCAATATAAGATTTTATAAATGGGAAACTCCTATTGAGTCATAAAAGTGAGCTAGATTTTCAATGCCTGTAGGTAGAGAAAAAATGCACACAAAGAAAAACAGATTCTAAACCAGTTACATATTAGTACCATTCCTTAAACTACGCTTCTTAGAAGCCAAAAAGATTTTTACATAACATCTTGAAGTAGTCAGCAGCTAAATTTGGAGAATCTAGAACACAAAAATAGGTTAAGTGTTTCTTAATAATACAGCAATTAGCTGTAGGTTTGGAGCAAGGTCAGTATAAAGTAGGTCTCAGTCTTTGTTGAGTCTTGTCCAAACAATCAAGTATTTGTGGAAGGATTATTTTTATCAGATAGGGAAATCCTCTACCGGAAAAATTAACAGGGCCTTGACACATTTTGTATTGGGCGCCGCTTATCAAAACAGTTGTTATGAAACGCAACCTTGACACCAAAAGTTTATCGCCGCGACCCAGAGGCCACCCCGAAATAACCCTTCCTCCTTGCTCAAAGACCTCACGCTAAAATTCGAATGAAAATCGGTCAAGTATGCACAATACTCATGAAAAATGTTTGAAACACCTCCAGAAATTGCGATGTTCTATTAAAATCCTCGATCTTAATTTATAGCATAATTTAATTCCCGAGGTCTCGCTACAGGCGATTGTGCGGAAAACAAAGACATAACACTCTATCTAATGTTTAGGAAACATGCATTGGCGACTTACCATAAACTGTAATCAAATACGATGTTTGCATGGCGCTAAGCGCGAATAAATAAGTGTGTTGTAAAGTGCTATGCTTTCATGAAATTTTTGAGGTAATTATTTTTGTGGTGATAGGTACTAAAAGATATTTTACCTGGCATTATGCTTTAGAGCTACTTCGCATGATACTAAAATGTCAAATCAAAGATGGCGGCCGGCCTACTTTTCCCGCGCAATAAGTGGCGAGCGTGTGGAAAGTTACCGCTGTACTACTTTCTCTACTTTTTCCAAGATGGCTGATATTGTCTATGCACATTTAAAGGAAGGTCAAGAGCACAATTGTTTTCGTTGTGAATAAAGTTTATATGTTGAACCTACTTTAGCTTTTCATAAATTAGATTAACAATTGCGAATGTACAACGGTAAAATTTAAATCAGCGAAATGAGCTTTGCGATCGACACAGCCCCAGCACCAAGCAGTAGCATCAAGCGAATGTTAAAACAGAAATGATATAAATGGTAATGTGACGGTCAAGGGCGATTCCACACGATCGATAATTAGTTTTCACGTTCTGAGATCACGTTGAAGTTTATATAACGGTTAGAGAGGAGCAAACGTGCTTCGCGTTGCGCAAACGTCAACGTGAGGGTTCAAGAACGGGCACGTGTCGTCAGCCGCGTGACCGCGCTGGTTGGCTCCGCACGTGCGGTAGGACAATCACGTCGACTGTTAGGTCGTGTGCTGTCGTCCCCGGGAACTCGCGCGATCTATGACGACTTTCCGATCCTGAATCCTGGATCGATAGGAGTCCAATGCTTCCTGGAATTTGAATTAATTTGAAATGTACTACTACTACTAACAATATAAAGAGGTAACGTTAGTAAGTCTTTTTGTAGGGCAGTAGCTTCGAAACTACTCAAGAAACTACTGAACCGATTTTAAAAATATTTTTTTTCTTTAAATAAACTTGTACGGATTGAGCAAATTATTTTTGTTTTCGAGACTTAATCAGTATAAATAATCTAATCAGATAGAATTCTAGATTTGAAGGTTAAAAATAATTGAACAATCACAAGGTATGCTATCAATGTGTGACGAATTCAAAACATCGTTATATAAGAAGCGTGAAGAATTCAAGAAACCTCGTCATGTATCAAGTTCAGTCAATATCATTTGTCAGTTACTAGGAAATCTTTTTACTCTCCAGTCACTTTACTGTTCAATCAGTTTGGATAAAAGATCTATTTTTATCCAATTCAACTTATTTTAGTCAAGCTATTTTCATTCATTATATAGCCGTTTTTACCATAGCTGCGTTCGTAAGATTAGAATTCGTGTTTAATATTGACCGAGTTCAAGCTTTTTGCGTAAGAGTTAAAAATGTGTTACTCAAACTCATTGTTATCAGTGTTTGCGAAATAATACTTTATGAGTCAGTAGCATATGAGTCGTACAATGAAAAATGTTATTGTGTAATGATACCTATTGATAAAATGGGTATTTTGCGTACATTACTTACGCTCTACCTATATAATTATTACCTTAATATAAAGTAATTTAAGATACCAAAATAATCATCTTATCACTGATCAATCAAAGATAATACCGGCCATGACTCAATCAGAAATTTGTCAGATTTTTTTGATAAATGCGGACACATTATAAAATAAATAACAAAAACCTTTACTCATAATTATAGTAAAAAGGCAATAGAAGGTCAAATTAGAGTACTTAATACAGAACCAATGCGATGTGAAAAAAGCAGTTGAAAAGGAATAGCGAATTAGCCGCAGTAAAAATTATCTTAACCCCGGTGGAAGACAGGGGCACGCCCTCACGTGCTGTGCCACGAAACGAGAATCAACACGTTTGTCATGAATATAAAACTAGGAATTTAGACATGATAATGATTCTGTGCGGAGTATTGGCACCTTAGATTATTCTGCATGATTAGGGTGACGTAAACGGCGGATAGAAATGACTCGAGAAATGAAGCTGAATAAGGAAAATCTAATTTTAAAAAATCAAAAATACATTGCTAATGCAATTTAAATTACTTAACTAATCTGCCATTAAAATATGAGAAATTCGATACTACGAATACAATCAAACATCTCATGGAAATGCTGCCGAACAGACGTAACAGTAAATCTATTTAAAATGTCCCCGCAAGAAAGGTATAAAAAAATTTAAACGCAATTCACTGTACACTATCTGTGTCCCAAATAGATAGGGCGTAGATAAGCTAACATGAGCGAGCTTATTAACCCAACTAATGATCGGTCTGTTGAAACATGGCTTGCCCAACCCAACCTTGAAATGCGGTGACGAAACCGAATTGCCGTTTCATAACAGTATTACGAGTTTTAGACACCAGATGAGCATAAAAACATCGCTGTGATACCGTACGGTCCCAGTTTTGGGTAACGGTCTCGCGAGAAAGTATACGTTTAGTGTTAACTGTTTGATGTTGGTAGGAGATGGTTGGTGACCGTTAGAGATTGGGTGGTCGATAACGAATCTATACAACGAACTGACTAAAACGTATTTATAACACTTTCGTAACACTTTTGCGATTCGAAAATCAAGCTTCATAAGAACGCTTCACTTAATAGCAAAGTTATTCAAAGTTGAAATAATGAAATTACTGTTTATTCATTTTTTTCTTCAACTGGCAACAGCGTGTAAAGCGGATATTGATACGAATGTTCTGTTATTTCTTACCATGTAGCTTTGGCTAATAGAAAGTCCATAGCTGTTAATCGGTATTTAACTGTGTTCTTCCAAGCGTCAAGTTAACGGACGGCTCGCGATTTTTTGCTCACAAATGGAGCAGACACAACGTTACTTGTTACCGCAACCTTTGCAATGAGACCCGCTTACTGTGTCAGTTATTTAATGCTATATAACACGGCTGTTATATAAAATAAATGTAAGATCAACAAAATGTAGATATCTTTTTCTTATAGAAAAGAAAGGCACATCCTTTTTCGTGTTAAAAACGATTACGTAAAACTATAATATTAAGAGTACGTTATTTATCAAAAACAATACGCGATTAGGTTCAATAATAAAATTTAAATACAGTACAAATATCGCGTAATTTAATTTATATCCATCAACAAATTACGAAAACAATTTTGATAAAACAATGTCATCACACGATATTAAAAACCCAGATATTCACGATGATTCACTTGTTATTTATGGAAAGACAACAAATTATATTGTCGCGATAACATACATAATTATATCATTACCGCCAACAAGTACAGCGAAACAAATGTTATTTATTGGCAATGAAATAAAAGTATTAAAGATACTATGACCGTTACATAATACACTGAATAAAGAATTTTTATGATCACATATTGCGATGCTGTTTTTAACAAATTAATTACCTTTAATTGGGCTTACGTGACCTAAACCAAGACCTAGCACGGAACTTGAGAAACCTATAAACCTTAGCATCATTACCATCACGTGTTTGAACACACTAGTAGATCCTAAAGAAGTAAAAAATACATTCCCACATTAACTCTGACATTTAGTTCAACACGCATCAATTAAGAAATATTCACATTATCCGACACGAAAACCATGACTTCACAATCACTTACCAGCCCCATCAATAGGTCGGCTGCGTTGGTTTAACAGACGTTTCAAAGCAGGTTAAGCACTTTTTATTCGTGCGAAACAATATCGTATCGGTTGATGTAAAAACACTCTTAGTTGGTGCGATTAATCGTACAGTTATCGTGTAACGGAGTCCGCATCTGGGGCGGCCTACTGACACCGAATTCTGTGGGGCGCGCATTCTTAACACCGTTCAATGGCGGATTTATCGAGTTTACGGGTTAAAAGAGTACAATTACGTTGTTATTACAAGGTTATATGACGGTTTTTAATCATCAATCGTTACAGATAATGACAAGGTCGTTGAATAGGCAGTAGGAGTTTTGAAAATGAATAAAATTCACTTTATAGATGGCTTTGCATTTTACGAGTAGTAAAACATTCAGTCTTATCACTGAAATTTATAAGGGAAAAATTTTGAACCATGGTTAATTAGCAATGACGCACCGAGATAAAAGGAATGGGTGACAACACAACTTTTTTATTTATTTAAAACGGTGATTTTATTTTTATGTACTCACTGAACTGCGTTTAGTGGATTCTTGCAATAGTACCGCGACGTTCTAACCGGTTATTGGTTTTGATTACCGCATTATTACTTTGCACAATACCACAACGCCACTTAAAACAAGAAACCATTACAAATTACAAAACTTAATAAAATACAATTTGCAACAACACTCAATTTAAAATTTCCATTTGTAAAGTGTATTTTTACAATTTATTAATTATTCACATTCACCTTAC
This sequence comes from Niconiades incomptus, assembly GCA_018251275.1. NCBI lineage: Eukaryota > Metazoa > Arthropoda > Insecta > Lepidoptera > Hesperiidae > Niconiades > Niconiades incomptus. The sequence continues at coordinate 2,487 of DWOV01000038.1, read as the reverse complement.
ATTACAAATAATATATTCGATATTATTATTCGACTCTCCAAACTATACAAACAGAATAAAAAAAAATCACACATTTTACCAATATTAATATATTCCCAAAAAAGCACCATGCGTCACATAACTCATTAAGATGATAAAAAAAATCGTACTCCCGAAGGAAGTAGTTGCATAAATCTTTCAAAATGCTATAAGTGAGCTCAATAACATCTTAAAAATCTGTAGAGTAGCTCTAATGAACGATTCCGAATTTCAAAAGTTAAATAATGAATAATTTCGTATAATACAGGACGGGCACGTGTTGCTTTCAGTAACATAGTTAAAATACATGCAAATTGGAGGGGCAACGCATAAGTTCAGATTTAGAAAGGACTCTCACGTTGCGAGCCGTGGATGCGTGTTCTTACACGTGACTAGGTAACTCTTTTCTACGTGCAAGGCTGTGCTATTTAAAAAATCGATTGCCATTATGGCTCCACGACAATGGAGGGTTACGATCGCTTCGGCATTGTTTTAAGGGTTACAAAACGAAAGATTTAAATTTTCTCCATTCAATTCTTATCGTAATCGTTCATTCATATCGTTTGCATAATTTTCTAATTGGAATTAATTGTAAGGATTTGTTAAGTTAAATTTTATTTAACTTTTCTGTTTTTATTTTTGCAATGACCAAGCTCTGTTCGAAACACAATTTTATTGGAATTAAAATCAGGGATATATTTCAGTTCACAGATAAAATATCGATGATTAGATTCAAAATGTAGCGTTACGCAAAGGTTAACGACATCACGCGGTCGATGTGATTCGAAATAATGAAAACGCCGGCGTCAACCTTTCAGCGTTCAGCTGTAGCCGCATTACTGGCAACGTGAGCTGTTGCGAAATCTAAATATTATCGTTCAGAAACCGTTAATAAGTCATAAACAGTCGCGTGTTCATGGACGTGCATCCATAATACCGTTCTCCTCGTTTAAAAGTCCAATTTAAAGGTTGTTTTCCAGAAGAAATTACATTTACAACTCATTCCCGACATTTAAATAACGTTTCGATTTCTTCCACACGCAGTTTTGTAACGTTCCGTTAGTAACCTTTACTAGACAACACGAAAGGTTAGGAAACGCGATTTAATAACAAGCTCGACTAACGTAAAGGGGCGAAAAAACAGTTGTGGCAACGCGGTTTCACAAAGGTGATCCGCGTCTAACTCGCAAGGGGATATTGCGACATCCATTTTTGCAACTCTACTCCATTTTGCAACGTTTAAAGAGTGCAATTTTTCTGTTACTGACGTGAAGTCGTTTCGTTGTTTCAGAACCAATTGGAAGTGTCGTGCGGACCGAATTTCGTCCGCCGAAACATGGTAGCCGAGTTCATACTGAATCAGCAGCAGCTGCTGAGCGCCGGGGCCGGAGCGGGTATGGGGCCCGCGCCTCCTCCCGCACGGGTGCCTCCGCCGCCCCGCCAGCGCCTCTCTGTCTCACCCCACTTCCCGCTCGACCAGCCACCACTCCCCGTTGGCTCCCCGCCCGATGACTATAACTCCTACGACTTCAACAAGCGCAAGGAATTCTTTGGCCAACGCAAGCAACGTGAGTTCATCCCCGACAGTAAGAAGGACGACGGGTACTGGGACCGCCGCCGGCGCAACAATGAGGCCGCTAAGCGCTCCCGCGAAAAGCGTCGCTTCAACGATATGGTTCTCGAACAACGCGTCGTCGAACTCTCCAAGGAGAACCACGTCCTGAAGGCGCAGCTCGACGCCATCAAAGAGAAGTACGGCATCTGCGGTGAGACTCTAATCAGCATTGACCAGGTGCTCGCGACCCTGCCTACATGTGATCAAGTTTTGTGCGTCACCAAGAGGAGCAAGCTGTCCGGGTCGGCCCTGTTCCCACCCGCACCCCCGCCACCTCCGCCAGCTCCGCCAGCCTCACCGCCGTCTCCGCCTCCGCAGCGCGCTCCTGAGCCTTACCAGGAGAGACTTCCTCCCCCGGAGGCCTACTACCCCCACCCCGGTCACTATGAACAACCTGGCTCGGTCCTGAACCTCCCCCGGACCAGACGGGCCCCCTCGCCCTACGAGCTCTCCTCGTTATCTGGCTCCGGAGATGAGACCGCCGAGCAATATGCACCGGAGAATAACTGTCTGCCCCTCAAGCTGCGCCACAAATCACACCTCGGGGACAAGGACGTTGCCAGCGCACTGCTCTCCCTCCAACACATTAAGCAGGAGCCAGGTCCTCGCTCCTCCCCATCGTGGGACGGCGAGGGCTCTAGCGATGAGAGAGATTCCGGGATCTCACTGGGCGTCGATTACAGGCCGCAGCGTGCAGAGGAGAGGCTCGCTGAAGAAGAGGATGCACATCTTAAGGCAGAGCTGGCGCGACTCGCCACCGAAGTGGCAACGCTCAAGAACATGATGCATCAGAATAAGGCACGCGCGCACGAGCACTGAGCGACCGCGGCCGCGCCCCGAGCCCGCGCCACTCG